>JABXWE010101978.1:0-59908 GCA_014611495.1 Limonius californicus
TTTTAACAAACTTGGTCTCGTTGGAAAAAGCATTTATTGTTCCATCAAGCCCATCTTACCTGTGATATGCCTAATTTTTAGTGATGCCGCTAGAGCGCGTTTTTTGATATAATTACAGAAAATTGAAAAATTCTCTAAAAAATTAAATGCAATAATATAACTTTTTTTTCATAAAAATGTAGTGAAATGATGCCTAAATAGGCTAGTGAAAACCGTATCTCGATATCTTATTCCTAGCCTAAAATATCGAAGAAAGAAAATTTAGTTAGCATAAAATTTTAAAACTAATGCCTCCTTAAATGCTCAAACTGTCTTCCATCACATTCAATGCATTGTTGGAGCCGCTCATACGTGGACATTACAGCAGCTTCAATTTCAGCTCTTGAAAGGCTACGAATAGGTAGAAGTCCAAACAGGTTAAGTCTGGGGATCGGGGTGGCCAAGGAAATAGACTTCCTCGTCCAATCCACCTCTGGTGATATATTAGATCTAAATGTTCTCGCACATTTATTGAAAAATGTGCTGGGCAACCGTCTAGTTGCAAAAACATATTTTGCCGTATTTGCAAGGGCACATCTTCTAATAAAATAGGCAATTGGTTTACCAGAAAATCAAGAACCACGGCACCATTTAGTGGTTGATCAAAGAAATAGGGACCTATAATAGTTCCGCCCAGGATGCCACACCACACATTAACACTCCAACGGCCTTGATGTTGGACCTCGCGCAACCAGTGAGGATTGGTGTCAGACCAATAATGCATATTATGCAAATTAACGTTTCCATCACTTCTAAAAGTGGCCTCATCCGTCCAAAGAATTTCGGATAAAAATTCTCTATTTTCCCTAATCATACCCAATCATATCCGTCGGTCGAAATCTTCGTCATTTAAGGCTTGATGTAAAACCATATGATACGGGTGCAGTCTAAAAATTTGAAATAACAAACACATTGTGAAACATGTAAAGTAGTATTTTTAGTGACATAAAAACTTACCCATGATCCTTTAAAATGTTTTGACTAGTAGTAGGTGACATACCCAACGCGAGAGACATTGCTCTCGTACTAACGTGAGGATTCAATTCCACGTATGCTAAGGCATTAACAATATTGTCTTCCGTTGTTCTAGCCGAGTGTCTTCGCAACTTAGGTCGAAAGCTACCAGTATTACGCAAATTTCGCACTAAACGCGGAAAAATTCTCGCATCGCGTAAACGCCGATTTGGATATCGAGCTGTGTATACTCTTTGAGCCAATGCCGCATTTTGAAGGCATTCAAAATACGAGTATACCGCAACCATATCAACAGCTTCATCATTTGTAAAATGCATTTTAGTTTTAAAGCAAATTACACTGCATCTATAAGTATAATTTTAATATTTGTTGACAAGTAGATTTTAGGCATTTGTTTTTCCTCCATGGCCATTCGTAGCCTTTCAAGAGCTGAAATTGAAGCTGCTGTAATGTCCACGTATGAGCGGCTCCAACAATGCATTGAGTGTGATGGAAGACAGTTTGAGCATTTAAGGAGGCATTAGTTTTAAAATTTTATGATAACTAAATTTTCTTTCTTCGATATTTTAGGCTAGGAATAAGATATCGAGATACGGTTTTCACTAGCCTATTTAGGCATCATTTCACTACATTTTTATGAAAAAAAAGTTATATTATTGCATTTAATTTTTTAGAGAATTTTTCAATTTTCTGTAATTATATCAAAAAACGCGCTCTAGCGGCATCACTAAAAATTAGGCATATCACAGGTAAGATGGGTTTGATGGAACAGTAAATGCTTTTTCCAACGAGACCAAGTGTGTTAAAATTCGTTCAGTCGTTTATGAGTTACAGCTGCTTAGTTAAAAAAACATTGAATCACCCCCCACCATTTTACTTTAATAGATACGTCAAAAAGTGTTAGACAAAAATTACTGCAATAAAGCTTAGCTTTAAAATGCATATATTTTTTTGGTACATTTATTAGGTGGATTTCAGTGAAAAATCACTTTAAAAGTTTAAGATGGCGGTTACGCCCCCTGGCGGCCATCTTGGAAATCTGAAAATATTTTCCGCGGTCTTCTTTTGGCCACTTTAGTTATAACTTTTTTTACCGCAAGTCTCTGCGACGAATAGTTTCCGAGATACAGCACTTTGCATTCTTATCTGGCCACCCTGTACAATGAAACTTTGAACAAACTTCAACCAATAAGACGGAAACGTCCAGGAAAACTTAGGCGTGGAATCATTTTGCTGCACGATAATGTTAGGCCTCATGTTGCTAATGTGCTAAAAGAAAATCTTCAACGAAAGAAATTAAGGATTTTAGAACATCCACCCTATAGCCCGGATTTATCGCCTTGCGATTTCCATATTTTGGACCGCTGAAAAGGGCGTTAAAAGTCGGCATTGTTAATCTGACGCAGAAAAACAGATAGCTGTGGAAGACTTCTTTAATCAGCAGCCACAAGAATTCTATGAGCAGGGTATACGTCCGTTAGTAAAACAATGGGATAGGTGCTTAACTGTGACAATAATTATTTGCAATTAAATTGTTGAATAAATTTTTTATAAAGCAAAGATGGGTTTCAATTGGACACACCTCGTAGATAGGAATACGCTGTATGAAAAATTACTACTTGGAAGTAAACTCTTACCACCAAAGTGATGAAATCATGTCTACCAATAAATGTCCGCTTACATTCAATACTCGTGTAGATCGGTTATGCCAAGGAAAGGTCAGAATAACATCTTTTCCATATGAACGGTTATACCTATACAATTTGTGCCCTTTCAAACTTTACATCATAGGCAGTTTGGTAAAACATCGGAAGTTCTTGCGCAACCTGTAATATAGTAAGTAGTAAATCTATATACATTTTTTTGTAAGAATTGTGGAGTTTCCGAAGATAACTCCATGAATCCCATCTCACCCAACTTATCCCGACTCAGCTCATTTCGTGCTATACCCAGGTCTTCCATGCCCCACCCTTAAAATACTCCACTCCCCAACTACAACTAGACACACCAAACATCCTAAGGAAGTACACTGCTCAGGATTCGAACCTGAGCGACTTTGATAGCATAATTCCGAAGTCAAGCACCTCGGCCACTACTCTATCGCTGCCCCCTTGTCATATATTTATAAGCAAAATAGGTGTGTGGTATAAGCTCTGTTGGCAAAGCAATTGCTTTTTGCGCAAAACGTCGATTATGATTTGGGCAGCATTACCAAGGCAGTCAATAAAAACCTTGTGCTGCAACCAATCACATACAATCCCCTAATCTGGTTGACATCTGTGGAATCTTAATGACAAAAACTTTCCCTGAAACTTCAGATTTCTGAATCCCATGTTAAACCGTTGTGCACCGTATTTCTACGTTAATGCTAAGGAGAAGCAGGTGATAGAGATAAACCGGTATCCAACAGTTAGACGAACAGGCTGTTAACGCAGTAAAATAAATACATTTTCAAGAAATAGCCTAAAAAATTCTTTAATCGAAAAATCATTACAAACTTTTTCAAAATAAAATATCCTCTTGAAGGAGCGTAACAATGGTAACAATGACAGAAGTTATTCGTTTTTGACTGTTTCTTTATCTCTTAACTTTAACTCTTTTAACTCTATTCCTTCATAAATATTTCGACATAGAATAAAACACATTTTCCTTTTCGCATGTATTCAATGAATATTTGAATTCGTATTTCTTCCGAATACTTAACATTTATAAACACGTCAAAGTAAGGTTTTAATTTTATCCTCAAGGGCAAGCCACACCATTACAGCTGATACAATAATTTTGTAAACTATAGTTTGGGATTCCATTAAATTTAAGAAGTACTATACACTTATATTCTTAAATAGTGCAGAATCATCGGGAGTTTAATTAAGTTAAGGGGGCTGTACAAATATTACAACGAGCGATCAAAAAGATTTCAAATTAGTATTGGCTGCGAGTACTAGAAGGCATGTCGTAGCTGCCGTGTTACATACCGGCCGTACCTGTGTTTATGTCTTCGAATGTAAACACGAGGAAAGTGAAATTAATCTGAAAGCGTGTGTAGTCGCAATAAAATGCATTAAAAAAATAAACAAGTAACAAACAAATTACAATAATCAGATTAAACAGATTTTGGCAGGTGAATAAATTATTGTAATTTGATAGTTGTTTAAATTGGCATTTGTTTATAGTTCAATCTCAGACATGCAACAAAAATTCGTAGCATTCCTAAATTTTGATCAGATGTTACTATGCTACAAGAGCTTGCTTGCTTGGTTGCTTTGAAAGAGCGAGATCTAGGACGCGATTTTCCAAGCATCTCTATGCACTTAGGCCATATCCGACAGAAGGCGCATTTTCAGATTTTTCCCCGCTAGAAAAATCTCGTCGACCTTGGCCAGGTTCGGTCCCGCGTCCCTCGGATCTAAAGGCAAATGCGCTAACCACTAGACCACCGAGGCCGGCTATGCTACAAGAGCACTAATAATGTAAACAAGGAAATTATTACTAACGTATTAAAGGCAACCATTTTCCATAAATGTAATTTCCTTAATATTATCAAAATAGAGATAAAATCAAGGAAATTCCACAAATACATCCTGTACGTGACATGTATGATGATTTTATGTTTATGCTAGACAGAAAACTGCTTACATACATTGTTATTTGTTAAATTTGTTATACTGTAATAGCTGTTTATTCAACCCCTTGGCGTTATATAGTGATTTAGGAATCATGGGAACCCGTGATTTACACTTCGTTGAACTGTAAAGTTATAAAAAGAGCAATAATGTGTACATTTACTGTTTGAAAATCGTTTCATTTTACACTTTATTGTTTATATTTACAGCCAACATCAAAGTTAATATAGACCTTAGTTTCATTCTGTATGAACAGATCGGAATAATAAAAATTTCGGGCAAATTATTATACGATCTGTTTTGTAATATACGATTATTCTCCGTCATTTACCATTTATTACTTGTATGCCAGTAGTAGCACGATTGCGAAACTAAATCTGCATTATTCGGCTTAAACACTACAAATTTCAAAGTTTGAAGATAACAGAATAAAATTAATTTGTTAATTGTTTGCTGCCTTACTTCGTTGAAATTCATACTTTATATATTAGTAATGATAATAGGCCTATTATCATTATTAATATATAGAATAAAATTAAGTTTGTGTTCTTCAAAGGTAACTTTTATACGGACGGACAATATCAATGCACTTTATTTAAATTGCCGTACTGGAAAATAGATTTTTAGGATTGTTTTGGTTTCAGTGTGCTCATAAATGATTTTTCAAAAATACTAATACTTACACCATCAATATTTGAATACAATACAGTACACAAAACCAATGTGAACCAAAATATAACTTTTTCTACTGATTCCATTGGCATTTTCGTGTTTGTCACAGTGCATTCTGGTGGTCAACGACAAACTGCCATAACTACAATGATAAGCACGTTTATATACCCATATGCATGGTCAACCATACTGGAATTTTTTACGATACTTTTTTCCTTGTTTGTGTAAAACTAGTTTTATATAAAAATAAAATCAAAACCTAAGAGTATTCTATCTGAGTACACATAATACATTAAATAAATTAAACTGTATTCCTGTACAGGGTACACGGCAAGTGAATTAAGCTAAAAAGGCTCGCACAGTTCACCATAATGTAAAATTCTCATTAGATAGTTAGCCTTGCTCAGTTCCAACCAAGCGTATGTTTTTTAATGAGCAATATTCAACCATGGATCATTTAATGCGAAGTTTCTGGGTAATGTTAAGTTATAAAAAATTGTAGTTTATCGCTACGGTAAATAGGAAGCAAAATATAAAATGTAAACTAAATAATTTTTATTGTTAGGGCGTTGAAAGTGTATTGTAAGCAAATTAATAAAATATTTTTAAAATGCCGTATGCAGTTACGTAGCTTTTGGAATTTCTGCTTTTATATTGTAATAAGATCAGCAGACATTTCTACTCCTAATATATTTCTTACATTTGAATAACCAGGGACTTATAAACACAAAATCTCTCAGACTAAAGTGTTATTGTTACCTAAAACGTGGAGACCGTTCATTTGCAGGCCACCGTTTGCTCGCCGGTCTCTCTGCTCGACAACTATTTGCTCGCCGGTCTCTCTGCTCGACAACTATTTGCTCGCTGCGCCAATTACTCACCGGACAGGTGCTCGACTAGTAATTTATGCTTAGAATAAAAGATTATCTGTAGGCATTTAGTATAACAAACAATCTGTCGGTAATTCTTAAAATACTTCAATTTGTCTAAGGAATATAGTCAAAGCAGGGTTGCCTATTCTTGTATATTGAATTCTGCACAAAACATTGTCAAAATTGCACTGCCGAAACAGAATAAACATATTTAGTTTTCAAAAATTTTATTAAACTTATCCACTCACACCACTTCGTTGTAAAGGAAAATAACTTAATTTGTTATTACACCTAATAGTAGGCTATGTGCAAAACCATTTTTTCAATAGTTAAGGTTATAAAGAATGAACATTGATTGATTGCGCGGTTTATTACAGATAAAAAATATAATATTTTTTGAAAACTTAAAAGTCACCATTTCTACAAGTAATTTACTTTCGTAAAATGTAATATTTATTATTACTATTCATATATTTATTATTATTTAAATATTATTCCATTGTTTAAGGGCTATTGAACAACTTCGAAGGTGATGTCAACTGGATTAACAAATTTTATGAACATTACATCCAAAACTCGTACCATCTTATTTTTAAATTAGAAAGTTTAACTAAAAATCACTCGATTTGTCAGAGCGTTACTATATCAAAATTAAGAAATGTCTAAAGACAATATCCAATTTCCGCTTCCAGTTCCAATGTTTAGTAAACCTCTAATTGTCATGGTATTCATGACCACGCGTAAATACACATTTTGTAAAAAGAATGTATTTGGATTCTTGGTGTATAAATGAATATTTCTTTAAGAATCTCAATTAATTTTTTTAATGAATGGTTTTGAAAATAAAAGTAAAGGTTTTACTTATAAGTACAGCAAAACACGTACCAAATTATTTTAGAAACAAAAGTGTATTTAGTTATACTTGGCATGTAGTAGTGCGAGAATAGTTGGCTGTCGAGCTAATATTCTGGCGAGCATCTTTCCCAGCAAGCAAACGGTAATCGAGCAATCGGTGGCGACCAAACAGTGGGGAGCAGGTGGTGGCGAGCAAATGACCTAGAACTCTAAAACATTATTCAGCAAAATATCAATGCTAGACAACCAAAACATATACTCCGAAAAGACACAAACCAATAAATGTTTAAACATTGTGACACATATTACTTAAGCGGGTTGTTTTATGAATATGCAGGAAAGTATGATCGATGATGTGGATTACTTTTTTACACAATATATACAATTGGAAAATGGCTGTTGATCCACTTTTTGCTTTTTTGTGCCAACCTTGAATGTTTGTTTTATACAGATATAAACATCTGTTGCTTGATTATGGACCTGTAAGTAATAAAACACTTAGAAACCAGAAGATATTTCCTTTGTATGAGTTTACGCTGTTAGGCCTATCAGAGCACGTTATTTGAACACCTAATCCAGGTATGTATACCATGATAAATGGTAAAGTGGTAAGAACTCTTTGTTCTTATAATATTTAACGCTGATTCTGAATTCGCTGCAACTCAGCAGGATTATTTGCAGATGTTACATACTTTTAGGCGACCCCAAATGCAAAAATATTCAAGCTTGTGTGTGTTTTCGGCGTTAAATATTTATACATTTAAGCAAATAGATAACAAAATAAAAACAAAATAGTTTCCATAATCTAACAGCCAAAGAATCAGAAATTTCCAAAGTTAATCACAACATGACAACAAAACACCTACTCTGACTATTTACTCAATGAAGAACGGCTAAACTAATCAAAAATGAATACAGATATTGCAATGTAAGACACTTAAAGGCAACACCAATTGAATGTAAAATAAAAAACTTCCAAAACAACAAAATATAACGTCTTTTTAATAATGAACATGAAAATTATAACAAAGGTACGTTTAAAGAAGAAATTTAACAATATTATAATAAAAATCGTTATTGTCTCCTTTCACTTAACTTACATTTATAAAATTCTAATACCGCGTGGCACTTCCTCTGGCAGTAATAACTGCTCTGCACCTTGCTGGCATACTCTCAATGCAATTATCAATATGTTCTTCATCTTGTAGAATTTGATGCCACAGTACCGGCAATACATCCCTCAGCTGTTTCACAGTAGTAGGCCTACAGAAATTGCAGCCCATACCATGAAAGCACCACCGACAAAGGCAACGACTGGTTTGGTATACACCGAGGTCCGAAAACAGTATATCATCCCCCAGTGTCGCTTCTTGCAGCTTACGTCTCGACCATTCCACCTGGTGTCTTCGTTGAGCCACAACTCTTGCAGGACATTTCAGGGGGCGGTATGAGGTAAGCCCTACATCAAACAATCGATTTCTCACAGTTTGGTCGGAGACTCGATTTTGTGTGGCATTCTGGAGCACTTGCTGTAGATTTCCAACAATTGAAAAGAGGTGCATTCTTGCATCAGTTACCAGAAGTCGACCCTCACGAGGCGTCGTGATGCGAAAAGATCCTCTTCCAAGCCTTCTTGCAGTAATACCTATTTCTCTAAAGCGCGATAGGGCACGTGAAATTACGCTCTACGTGGTTCCTAATATATGAGCAATGTGGACCTGGCGATCTCCTCTTTGGTGCATAGCAAAGGATTAATTTGGTTGTTGTATTGTTAAATGGTTTCTCGACATTGTTGTTTATTATTAAGAATACAAATGCAACACAAATTAACACAATAAAAAAACAATGAATAAAAAAGATCTTAAGAAGACAAGAAAGATGATTCAGTCAAACACATAAACTCGACTTGACCCTAATACGGTTAAACAATTGCAACTGGATTCTATTGTTTTTTTAACATCAAACATTGCTAATTATCAATAATAGACAACCATTAGCCGCCAAATACAATCATATATGCTTTATATTACAATATCCCTATTCATTTTTAAGTAGTGTATATTAAATGTTCAAGTGTTTTCAGTAACCACATTGCAGTACCGGCAAGAAATACTCTTCGAGGTAGGAATAAGTTGATCAAAATCATGGTTCGAACTGTTTCTAACCTGTATTGAAACTCTTTGCCTGTTTTAGAAACAAAACGCTGCATATCGAAGCAAAAACATAGAACAAAAGCCTAGAAATGCAACAGTCGCAAGTGAACAGTTTTGATAAAAACAGGTAGATTTCTAAGCCAATCAAGCCACGCTTTATCCTGCTAATTTCTAAAGAGTGCCCTAATGCAAAGACAACATTCGATCTATGAAACTGGAGTAAATTGAAATATACAGTATTTCAGTGGCGGCCGTAGTATCGTACAGTGGTAGAGGTAGCGGCAATTTGCCGTAGACTGTGCGGTCTAGATGCGGAAGGGGGTTATACAGCGCAGTTGTTGACATTCAAGGTCATTTTGTTGTCTAAATTCATTAAAATTTCGACGGCAATTGATGAACTCCTAAACCGTGTAAATAACGTTTGCCATATCTGCTCAGCTTCTCAGCTATACTTCCGTTGTGGATCAAATTTGAATTAATTCTGGAGCAACGGGGGTGACTTGGCAGTATAGGATGGAGGGGGTAAAGAGTGGGGCATGTTATACTCTTGTATAGTGCTAGGTGCGCTGAGCCGAAGCGGGATGTGATGGGAATCAAGCGGTTGCTTTGGCAACTTCATGATTCTTAAGAAAATATTTCACAAAGAATAGAAGAAAAGAAAATGGTCGAAATTAATTGACACTGCAAATTGTATAACTGGATGTCCAATAAACCTATACCTGGTACATAACCAAATAATAATTTTGAAAAGCTACTAATATGTTATTCTTTGAAGTAAATACCTAAAGAGTACTATTTACACGTCTATAACATACAATAAAGCCTTGTTATGAATCTACGACAAACGACTTTGATTGTGAAATTTACAAGATCATTTAAAATATCACGGATAGTACGCAGGTGTTCCTGACTGAAATTGCTCACCTGTTGTTTGCTCGCGGGTCTTTATGCTTGGCAATACTTGCTAGCCACACCGATTGCCCACAGGATAAATGCTCAACAAGCAATTTATTTCTAACAGTAAATATTATCTTTAGGCATTTACGCTGGTGGTAATTCTCATAATCTTAGATTCCTCTAAGGAATGTTTGTAAGACCATACACTTGTGTAGATATACTTTTAGTAACATCATTCTTTTTCGGATTTTTGGTGAATCAACGAATATTTAATTAAAATATCAAAATCTATTTTTATTATGATATCTGAAAACAAAAGTAAACATTTTAATTATGAATAAAAAGATGTGTAAAATTATTTTTCGAAAGATGGTGCCTAAAAACTGTAAACTAGATTTTCTGCGTCGGTGCATTTATACTTAGTACTGCGAGCCAGTTAGCTGTCGAGCAAACGGATGGCGAGCAACTTTTTTAGTAAGCATCTTTCACAGCGAACAATCGGCAAACGAGCAGTCTGTGGCGAGCAAACGGCGGCGAGCAGGTGGTGGCGAGCAAGTGGTGGCGAGCAAGTGGTGGCGAGCAAATGGCCTAAAACCCCACAAATGATCACTATTAATGGGTACTTGTGTTGGAAAACAGTAGCATCTTTGTGTTATGTTAACTTGTGCGGTGTATTACCATAGTTTTCACAATAGGATATGCGGAGACATCGACGATTATGTTTAAATATCGTTTGCAGGTAATTTGACCTTGTGTAGGTGCTAGATATGTTTGAATCCAACCAGATTAATATATTAAGCTATTGAGTACGTGTACATTCCAAACTTAATAATAAACACCTCAGCTGGTCCTCTAACATCCACCAGAGTCACGGCAATTTAAGGAGAATTGTCAGAATTCGTATATATTTTACAAAGCAAAACGTTCAGACAACAGTTTCTTCGTGGAAACACGGAAAATATCATACCGGACACTGGTCTGGGCATTAGAACGAAGTTTTCCCAATCAAAGATCGGGTTCTGGAAGTTCCTGGTTCGCCTCAAACAGAGAGCTTGTTTTTCACCCTGATAATCCGTTGGAGCGCAGTGGCGTTTTCAGTTTGGGAATCTGCTTTTATACCTGTAAACCCGGGTGGGAGCATCTCTGAATGCTCTTCTGAGGTGGGGCATTTCTTTGTAGGAGCTCTCAAACGTAGCCGCGCTGATATCTCGTTAAAAAATTAACCAACAAAATTTACCAACAATTTAAAAATTATATAACCCCAAGTAACTAATTGCCTGCGAAATTAAAACTAATCGCGTTACAAATAATACGAGTATGTTACAATTATACCTTCATGGATTATAAAAAACCTCTAGATGGAAAGCTGAACCAAGAATTCGCGATATGGTGTTTCATGGTTCCACTCTATTGTTTGCTGGTAATCCGCAGGATCATAACAGTGAACCCAGCATTTATCCACAAACCGTTTAATAAAGAGTGTTTTATTTTATCTACACCTTGCTATAGATTTTACATATATACCTACCGACTAGATTGTATTTCTACGCCTGTATAAACATTCTGAGGAATCATCTTAAAGATAGAATGTCCACATTCGAAAAGCTTTGTATTATACGATATAAGAATCCCATTCTTTCCAGTATTTGTAATCAAAGCTTGATTTTTTTACTATACAATGCATTGGAGGTAAATGTTATACATTTGTGGACTAATGTTGGTCTTATATCCTTCATTTAGAAGTAGTTTGTAATAGGTTTCAGTTCTACTTCATCTGATTTACTAAAAAAATATATCCACACCTCAAAAATTGCTGTCGTAAAAACCAAACTAACAATGCTTTTACCGTCTAACTTTCGATAAACTAAAATTATATAAATAAACAATGGACTATTACAGTAAATCTTGCTTATAATGATTCACGAGTAGATCAACTAGACGGAGCCATCTAATTTTATAGGATGTTATGTTCGTTAAGTTTTGCCGCTTCATAGGAATTAAAATTTTATTTTTATTGCCGTTCTTACAATTCTACAATTTTTATTATTTTCAAAAATTAAATTTATGGGATACCACTCTCGAAACTTACTCGAACGTTTGATATGTTTATTTAGTCTATTAACGCCGGCCAAAAGGAATTCTTAGGACTCCTTTTGTCAGCAACATGACCTTAGAAATGTTATGTTTCTCGGAAATATCACGTATGGATTTGTTCTGGAATACATTCGGCTTGGGTGAATGTTCTGCGGCGAGGGGAAAGTCGGTGGATGCTAGACATTGAGAGTGAACTGACGTGTTTTTTTTTATACCGGGTTGTGTAGCAGCTCTTCTGCTAATTGAATTATCGACTCGTTTTTTGCGTTAGGCAAAAGAATCTTCGACTTCCGTGTATGAAGTAATCAAAGAAATAGCTGTTTAGCACTTTTGCATTTGTTACCGTGTGATAGACAAAGAAAACAACAGAAATTGATTTCTGCTATCGTGCCAGTTAAGTTACGACGTGTGCCTAATAGGCATAGATTTATTTCGATGTTGATACAAAAATTTGCTACTTCGAACATTGCTGCTAAGCAAGCTCGGGACGATGCCGGCGTCCTCTTAATAGAGACTGCACTTGAATCATCACGTACAAATACAACTGTTGTTGTAGGAAAAGATGCAGATTTGCTTGTTATCCTTATTGCACGTGCTACTACAGATCAGCGAATTCTTTTTTTAAAACCCGGCAAAGGCAATGTTCGAACAAAAATTTTTTCTCCCAATAAGATCGATGGATACACGAACTGCAGACAACATATTTTATTTGCACACGCTATAACGGGATGCGATACAACATCTGCGCTTTTCAATCGCGGTAAAAAAAAGGTTTGAAGTTGATCCAAAATCGTCAAGATCTACAGCGCTCAGCGGAAGTGTTTCATCAAAAGAATTGTTCTCCTGAAGTTATCATACAAAGTGGAATCAAGTTTTTATTGGCTATATATGGAGCACCTCTTAAAGAGCAGTCACTTGATAACTTCGGTTACCTTGTTTTTGCGAAATCAACAAGGTTGAATAAACCTGTTAAATTACCAACCCTTCCTCCAACAATTGAAGCCGCCCGACAACATCTACTTCGAGTTTATTATCAAATTCAAATTTGGTTGGGCAGTGAATTAAATTCTGAACAGTGGGGTTGGGTAATGAAACAAAATGTGTTAAAACCGGTAAAGACTTTCCTACCACCAGCGCGTGATGAACTCCTTCATATGATTTTCTGCAATTGTGCAAAAGGTTGTGGAACAAACTGCGGTTGCAGGAAACTTGGAATGCCATGCTCAGTTGTCTGTGGATACTGTCATGGTCAATCCCGTCTCAACGCAAGTCCATCCGAATCTGAAAATACGTTGGAAGAGGACGATGAGATAGAGAACATCTTCATAGACCTTGATCACGAGAGCGGAGAAGGATCACAACAGGACTCATTATCGCTGATGATGACTTTAATAATGAGTCACTACTTCCTCTAGAAGACGATGAGGAAGAGGAAGTTTGATTTTTGATTTTGAGAGAGACATGGATTAGGCCTATGGGGGAGACCATGTAAAAAAAAAGCGCGCCGTGCATTCTACCTCAAAGGTGGTGCGGAAACGAATGCATCCACCATTTACAGCACGATATCCTGATGTTGACGCATTGTGAGCTCTCTTACTTGAAAACGGACGGTCCTACGTAAAAGGTGTAAGTCACCACTTCGTAGAGAATTTTCCGCTCTACATTTTTGATTAAGCAAAAATTTTTGTATAACTAATAGCAACCGAGATATCAGCGAAAAATTGATTTCGGTGACATTTAACCCCGTATAACTTTGTTAGCGGTCACGATAACGATGGTGACTTTTCACACGTTATTTATAACGTCAAAATTAAGGTGTATGCAAAAATCCAGCTTGGTCCTAATTTTTTAGAAATAACACCTCTTTTTCGTCTAAAGTTACTTGGCTAGGAAGGGCGTGGAAGGCCGTAGCGTTATCTCCATTCGATCCAATCTTCAAGGGCGTACCAGCGAATTTTTCCCGCTTCCCGAAGATCTTAGGAACACCCCAGTTGTGCCTCTCTCTACTCCCTACCGAACACCACTAAGGTAGGAGAAATTGTAATTGTGTGGTGAAAACTTTTTCCGAGTTTAATTTTCAAGTTTCAAGTGCTGAACCCTTTTTTTAAATGCGACGTAAAGCGACCCTCATTCGCCAGTTGTCTCTTCTTCGTTTGGTTAACTGTAAAATGTATTCCTATATTGTATCAAATTGTAAACTCCGACGCCAATGGCTACGTAGATCTGTTCTAAGAAATTAAATATCGCCAGCCGCTGACGGCGAGTTTTTTTCAGTTGGAACATTCCAACAAAATCCTGTATTAATTAACCATAAATATTACCATTTTCAATGTAATCGTTATATTTTTTGTATCATGTCAGTAATCTAAAAGAAGTTTAATTATATTAGCCTTGAAATGTACCACATCTTTTATTTTTGTGTATTTTTATTTTTGTGTGCATGAACTTTGTAAGCTTTATATACAGGAGGAGGCACAATAAATGTGAGTCCAATTCCCGTAAGCTGCTGGCTTCTCGGCCTTCCACGACAACTGGTAATCTGCTGTGATTTGGAAGGTGGCGCCTATTAATTTTGACCTACCCTGTACACAACTAGAAAGATTTCCCTGCCGTAAGCGGTTTCCGTGCACCATCCCTACTCCTCTGAGCTAAGATGTAGACCTTTTTCCACCTATCCTGTTGCGGGTCGACGAAAAAGCTCGTTTGGCCCGTGACAAGCACAATAAGGATAACATCAATTTTAAAATCCAAATTAAATTGAATATATACACACTAACATCGATAATTATTGTGGTGCGAAATTTTATTCTGTTCAATGGCTTGTCTATAAGTACCCAAAACCAAAAATAAACTTTACGAACATCCATTGATCATCCAATCGTGTGTGTATCCAGAAATCTAAGTTGCAACGTATAAATAACGTTCACAAACAAAACAAATCATCATTTGCCACCGGCTGATAGATCAGAGCTTCCACACACGACTGATTTCAATTTAATCCCCGGATTATTACATTTTATCGGTATCGCTGAAATTAATCCGTGGTGTGGAAAATGGCTGTAACTACACCACAAATGGGCTTTGACATAACCATGAGGATTAACTAGGAATAGTGCCGAAACTGGTGCATTCATTTTTCCCTCCATAGTCGGGATAAAAGCCGACTGGGAAATGAAATATATCGGGCAATCCACAGCTAACAACAAAGGTGTCGATTCTAGCGGATATAATTCCTACAGACCTACTCACCCCAGCTTTTCCGGCGATACAACTCGCTCCTGGCTGCACATTAATTTCTTATGTCCACTAGAGACCCTCCGCTGCGATTGAAATAACACCACTCGATTAATAAGAGATACTCTTAACAGATTTATGGAATTCTCCACTCGGAATGATCGCATTTGATCCTAACCGTAATTTTATAGCCACAGTAAATGTAATTTTGAGTTGTCGATACAGAACCACTAAAACAGTTATTTTCGCTTTTTTTTCTTTTATGAATGGATTACCTAAGTAAAGTAGATTTTCATTAATTTGTAAATGACTGAAAAATATTCGTTTTTGTAGCTGACACTAACATAAAAGCAAAATCGCTTTCCAAGTACAAATTTAATAAACTAAAACCAATTTCCTAAATTGTTCTACATATCTCAATTTACAATAGTGATTTCTATCTATTGGTATAAAGATTAAACTATATAGGGCCATTGCACCGACCTTAAGTTTGAGCCGCAGACCGCCAATAGATGTGTAGCACTGATCATTATATATTTTCCTATATTATTTCTTTATATACACCTTTTTAAAGCCCCAAGTCACGTTACCAGAAGACGCTACCATATGTCACTGCAGAATGCGAAGCGAAGCTGTACTGTACTACAAGAAATAAAAAATAATCAAGAAGCAGACAGTCCAATGTGGCCTTCTTTGTGCAGTAACCCGTCACTCCTTTCCACGTAATTTTCCTAAGGATGCTCTTTGGTATTTATAGAGGTTTTATATAGTGATGTAACTGGACAATCGGTATACCGTATAAAAACCTGCAGCAATCATACCTGGAGATGCAGCTGATCAAACAAAATACATCTTCGCCAATATTAATTTATTATTATTTGAGAATATTTGCGATATTGACGAACATAGACTTTGTGGTGTGTTAAACCAATTTTCTGATTTTCTAAAGTAGCGGAATTATATAAAAATGTAATAATCTTACAAAACAACATTCATTATAGGTTTTTGCAACACGCCGGTGTAGCTGCCTAACTAATACAGATATTACATTGAGTTATAAGATCGAGAGATACTACTGCCCAATTTTTATACATTTTTCTCCCTTTTCATTCAGAATTATTTCGAAATATATTGATCATATTTTTGCAAAGGTTTCACAATTTGTCGCTAAAATGATTAGCACAACCGCTATTATTAAAATATTCTGTAACCTACATTTCCCACGTTAACTTATTATGACACTTATCTAAAATAACGTAAAAACATAGTCACTTATGACTGCTAGAGCAACCATTTGGCTGACTTAGGTTAAAGACCAATTCATGAACAATAATGCAAAACCTGTAGCTTCGATTCTTAATTTTACCGAAATTACCTCTCCAACTGCTGACCTTAACAACTGGTTAGACGTTTAGTAGTTTTTCACCACACAAATAATAATTAAGTGATAACTAGAGCTCGGAAATATGTGAGTTTGCTTATAGTTTAGCCTGCATGCCAAACTATGATTTTTGATATGTATCCAAATTATGTCATAGAAAACTATTTCTGAAAATGTATTTTGCATGTTTTCCCATATTTCAAGAATTTACAGATATTTGCATATGTTTGCATATTTAATTGAATTCCAGCATATATTTTCGAACTTTTCACTAAAATGCAATCAGAAACATAAATTTTTCTTATCTCAATTCTTTTCTCTGAAATCACTGAAACATCTATTATAATTTTTTGGCGGTTATTATTCAAAACTATTTTAGGTAGTTATTGCAAGGGGCCTCGGTGGAGCAGTGCGAATACGCAGCGCCACTCGAGGTCACAGTGAAATGCAATCGATCGGCCGCGTGTTTGAACACCGGCTGCGGCGACCGTATTTCACTTAGTTAAGTTTAGGGTGCATGTTGCATGAATGGCTAGTATGTAAGGGACGCCCACACCCCCCTGAAGTAACGCGAAAGCAGTCCGTGGGGGAAGGCGGTAGTATGAATGAATGGAAAAAAAAGATAGTTGTTGCACAAAAGAATCATTATTTACGTAAATAGTTAAAATAGTAAAATATTGTAGGCGAATTTTTTTTTCAGTTTTTCAGATACATATACAGTGTGTCTCACTGTAGACTGCACCACCCCAGTATTTTGTTTATACAGAGTGATTTATACCAGGAGGCGAAAAATGAATATTCGTTTTTGGGAGTGGATTGTAAACAAAAAATGCGAAGTAATTTTTTTTCCGATCGGGCTTTGTTTTGGAGATATCGAGGTTCAAACTTTTGAAAGATATAATTTCGAGTTTCACAAAAAAAAACTAATAGTCGGCCATATGAAAACTTTATTGAATCACTGTAATGGTTACACAGAAAGAAAAACCATGACTTTAACTTACAACTCATGTTCGAAAAGTCCACCGCTAGCGGCGATGCAAGCCTAAAACCGTAAAACCACTGAATTATAAACTGCAGCAAAATTTTGTTCATTTTCAATTTGAAGTACAGCATTCATAATTCTGTCTCGTAATTGCTCTTCATTGTGAATTTCCTCTGCATAAACTAGTTGCTTTACGTGGCTCCAGAAGTAAAAATCCAGTAGATCTGGCGACCTAGTAGGCCACTGAACTGCCTACTCATCCACCTTCGATTGAAATGATTGTCTAGCCATTCTACAACAACCCTTGCAGCATTGCTTCTCTGTTTAAAGTCCTCCTAACGAAGTTTTGAGAAACTTGCAGACAGGTTGCAATTCTTCTGGTACTAATACCTGGTTCGTCAAGCACTGCATCAATTACTTCTTCTTGTCTTACAACGTTGCAACGTAGATTTACACCACCAGTATGACGATTACCAATTCCACATTGTCGCAGTCTGTTTTATACTAACTACTAAGAGCAGTACTATGTGACAATTGTCAACAACTAGTAAATAAGTCTTTTGCTTCGAAGCAATTGACTTACTATTAATTTCATGGAGAAAAATTATAAGTTCAGAAAACTTCATGCCTCGATATCTCCAAAACAAAGGCCGATCGGAAAAAAAGTTATTTTGCATTTTTTGCTTACAATCCAATCCCGAGCACGAATATTCATTTTTCGCCTCCTGCTATAAATCACCCTGTATATTATCGATTCAAAAAATTTCTTTTTTCTGGTTATACCTCTCACTAAACTGTAATTTTTTGGGATGTTACTTTCCCTTCACGGTGAAATGCTAGCCTACTACGATTTAAAATAAACAGCAAAATTGAAGAAGTCGTATTAGAGATATTTTTACAACAAAATTTTGTCAATAAAAGTTGTTCAGAATCGTTCAAATGAGCTAAATCCAAAATTTCATTACAAACAAAAAATATTGAAAATTTTTTTCTAAAAAATTCACGTTGTATGGACTAAAAAAATAAAATTTTCAATATTTTTTTATTGTTATGAAATTTTGGATTTAGCTTATTTGAACGATTCTGAACCACTTTTATTAACAAAATTTTGTTTTAAAAAAATCTCTAATACGACTTTTTCAATTTTGCTGTTTATTTTAAATCGTAGTAGGCTAGCATTTCACCGTGAAGGGAAAATAACATACCCTAAAATTACAGTTTAGTGAGAGGTATAATCAGAAAAAAGAAATTTTTTGAATCGATAATATATAAACAAAATACTGGGGTGGTGCCGTCTACAGTGAGACACCCTGTATATTTTTTAAATTCTGAGTTTTCAAAAACAGTATCTAAGTACATATTTGCTGTTTTTGTTGCATATACTAGCTTTATTTTATTGCAAAATTTAGGCAATTTTATAGTGTATACAAATGGCATATTTAATGGTTTCGTTTGTGCATGAATGAGAATGAGATTCGTAACAATGTTTCAGATAAGAAGAAATATATATCTACATAAATAACAGCAGTGGTCTACTACGAACTTATTATAACCTCCTTCAAAGTATACCGTTATCCGTTTTAAAAAGGTACTTGTAGAACAAGGATTTACATGCTAGAGTACAAATAATTAGAGAAGAACCTTTCATGTGATAGTGACGTATTTGCACAGAAGACCATCTTAGCAGCGGGCGGGTCTATTTTAAGTTGTATGGGTGCAGTCTTCTTCTTCATTGCCATTCGTTATTTGTTGTTGTTTGTGTTTCACATTTCGCTATTTGGACTCACCTGTGCTTAAAAATAGTTTTCTTCAGAAGTTAACTACACCAATTATCGTTTAATTTTTGTGTCTAACCAAAAATTAGCTGCTTGTGTTAGTGAAACAGGTTCAAGTATGCATATTGTATAATGTTAGGTGTTCAATTTTTTTAAATTAGTGATATAAATTTTTATAGTTTGAAACTGGTCGATTTGGTGAAATGAATGCTGCTAATAGAACTATTTTTTTAAACGGAAGCTGGAAACAACGCTTCCCTAATACCTCTGAAAAAGGGAAGGTTCAGAACACTACAAAAATTTCTGATAGTTCCTACAAGAGAACCGCCAAAGAAAAAATTTTTTAAAATGCAAGCATTTCTTGTTCTACTCCTCATAAACAAAGACAACGTCTTGTTCTGAAAGCGTGCTACCTTATGGTGAAATTGAATCCATTCGCAGCCCTGAGTGATAATATGCATTTTGGTGTTTTAGCTAAATTAAAGTATTAAATTTATTCTACAGTTTTGCACCGACCGTCTTCGAAGCGAGTGGTGTCGATTGTTGGTGTGTGTAGCAATCAATTTCATACGTTATCGGACTCAAAACAAGTGTGTGCTCCGTTTGATAGGCGTTCATTTGCCTCATGCGGGGCTGGGTATTTATATTTTTAGTTATTTATTCTAATGGCTGCATCTAATCAGGATGCTTCCGACTACGGAAGTTCCTGACATTCCCTTACTCAAGATGATCCTCCAAATCATACTTCTTTTGCCTCCGTTACACAATCTCCTTCTACATATGCTTTCCCTAAAAAAGATCAGGCTATCGTTCTAGATACAGTTGAAGATATTCCCCATAAAGATTACATCAAAGCTATAGGAAATATCACAAACCCCAGCCACATAAGATTTGCCTCGAAAATCTCGAACAATCGCTTCTGCATTTATTTAGCTAACAAATTTATTGTGGATGAAATAACCAGCAAATTTAAGTATTTAGAAATTAATAACAACAAAATCCCTCTACGTCTTCTAGTATCTCCAGCAATAAGAGTTGTTTTATCTAATGTTTCACCTACTATTCGACACAGTACCATCGAAAAGGCTCTTAAAAATACTGGATTAAAATTAGTGTCTCCTATGACCTTCCTGCGCGCAGGATTAGCTGAGGAAAGATTTACTCATATATTAAGTTTCCGTAGACAATTATTTGTAGCAGAAAATACCACTAATATACCTGATTCGTTATTAATCCATCACGAGAATACTCCATATAGAATATTTGCTACCACTGATACAATGTCATGCTATAAATGCAAAAAACCAGGACATGTAGCATCACATTGCCCATTAAACATAGAAGAAATGGAAACGAGTAACTCTCCAGTTAATAAAGGAGTCAAGAGACAAGTTTCAGCCAACCTTAATTCCTCAACGGATACAGAAGCGGTAGATCCTATAGAACATATAGTAGTAGAGGCTTTAGTACATAACAGTTGCGAAGAACCCAGTGATTTCACTAAACCCATTTCTAAAGCACCCAAAAGGATAAAAGCCGAAGAAAATCGCCCAAACAACGATAATCTCATCAAACCACAAACCTCAGAAATAACTCACAAGGCAACGGAATTGCATAATAAAAAATCTGATTCTATAAAAAAACTGATTGAACCTGCTAAACAATTTATCCTAGAGAGAGAAGAAACATTTCCGTTAAAATACGAACTCTTTTTGGATTTCGTGGAAAACACGTACGGTACTAAGGACATACTAACTCTATCTTATACCTATACTCAAAACACAGATGGTTTAATCAACATGCTACGGAATGTGTACCCTTACCTCCTAGACAGAAAAATAAAAAGTAGGTTCACACGCGTAATAAAGAAAATTTCCAAACTGCAAAGCGATGAAGAACACCTTACTGACTCCGACAATTCCATTATTTCGTCATATTAATATTCATATTACAATGGAACGTAAACGGGTTTTATGCCCGCCTACCAGATATTCAAATTCTTATTAAAAAAGTTAAACCTACTGTTATCTGCTTTCAAGAAACTAACTTTAAAGATACACAAGTTGGAAAATTGTCAGGATACTTACCAGTCCACAAAAACATAGAAATATATTCTAATGTGAGTGGAGGTGTATGTACTTTCATCCATTGATCACACCAACATGACGAAGTCCCTCTTAACACTAGTCTGGAAGCTGTAGCAATTACAATTTTCGCACCACCGAAACTAACGATTTGCAACATATATATACCCAACTGCATATGAGTCGATCTAATGCAATTAGAAAATCTATTATTCCAACTTCCAACACCCTTTATTGTAGTAGGAGACTTTAATAGTCACTATATGTTATGGGGGTCACAGAAAACAAATGAACGGGGCCGCATTATAGAAAATATGTTAAACAATAATAATCTAACATTTCTTAACAACGGCGATCCAACTTATTTAAGCTCATCTTATAGAATCCTATCTGCCATTGATCTTAGTTTTTGCACACCAACATTGTTGTTACACTTGAATTGGGAAGTGCTGCCTGACACACACGACAGCGATCATTTCCCCATATATATTAGTACACAACAAAATACTATTACAAATTCATATGATAAATGGAATATCAAGAATGCAAACTGGGCCGAGTTTGGAAGATATATTAATGATAACATTAGTGACTGTGTATCGAATTACAATATCGACCAAATAGTAACAGACTTCAGCGAACTTATTATAAAGGCGGCTCACAGATGGGTTGGTAGAGTAAAGAATACAGGTTATCCAAAAAATGTTCCATGGTGGGATCGTCAATGTACCGAAGTAACCAAAAATAGGAAAAGGGCATTGTATAAATACAGAAAACAACATAACACTGAGAATTTTATAGAATACAAAAAGTGTCGAGCACGGTAATAGATATAGGAGGTAGCACGACACGCGCCTACTTCTTAAGAGAAAGTTGTCCGAAAATCTGCAACGCGTAGCCCAGACAGAGAGGGGGTAATGCGGGCCTATATCTGTCGCATTCGCACTTATATAACTAAAGCAGATTTTGCTCATTGATGCGTGCAGGCCTCGTTGTTTTTTAAATAGTTTTCTTGTTAGTATTATTTAGTTGGTGCATTTCTGTGAAAATCATGGGAAGGAAGTGTGTGGTACCCAATTGTGATAGTGGTTACGACAGTAACAAGGAAAAAGTGACATTGTTTAAAATACCAAAAAATAGACTTCATGCTTGGCAGCAAGCAATACCGCGAAAAGACAGACTGTTGACTGAAAAAGACCATGTCTGTGCAAAACATTTTAATGAAAATGAAATTTTGAGAGAAATATCAAATGAGCTTCATACGGTAAGTACTTTGCCGATATATCGTAAATTACATTTTTATTTATTATTTTGAAATTTACATCATTTTAGATAAAATTGTTAAAGCTGCGGCTTGCGGATACGGCAGTTCCTACTAAATTTTCGAACTGTCCCAAATATTTATCAAAAGAAATAAAGAAACGTCGTATGTTACTACATAAAAAAGAACATAGGTATACCTAAAAAAAGAAAATGCAATGTAGATAATTCAGAAAGCAGGGACGAGAATATAAATAGCATCGGTATTATTATTTTATGTTATTGACATGGATTCGTGTATTAATATGACTTTAATTTAGGTTTATCACACATACAGTTTTTCAATCGACTCTTTATGCAAACAACACCTTTACCACAAAGAAGCCGCACATTTAATTATTGAATTGTCAGCTTTAACAAACATAAAATCAAAAGGTGCTTTAAAGATGTTTAATTTTTTCAAACAGGTAGAAACCATCTTTATGAATCATATTGATTCAGTGAACGTATTTGACGAAACAGTTGAAGACATACATATTTGAGCAAAACCTGCATGTTTTTCCATTTCCGTGCGAACAACATAAAATGGACATTTTGACAAGTATCTTTTTCTACGTTAGTATGAGAATTAATCAATATTATAAACAGCAGGAAAAGATGGTCGCTAAAAAATCTACGGAAAAGAAAAAGGAATCAAAACTACAATCGACTTAGTACTTAATCAATAGCGTAATCCTATTTTATTATTGTAAAAACCCTTAGTTATCCACTAATAATTGAGTAAAGTATATACGTTTTATTTAAAGTAATGATATATGTAGTAAATTTTGAAGTATTTCTTTCTACTTGCATGTTAATTTAAATACAAGAATTGTAGTAGTACGACTTTTTTAGATAATAAATGCATTCATTCATTGTATACTACAACTAATGGCAGTAAAACTGCATGTATTCCACAACGACCCATTATTTTGGTCGGCCCGCATATAGCTGTCTCTCTCGGCCTCGAGCGTTACAACTAAGCGGACACATTTGAAGCCTCGGTCGTGCTACCTCCTCTATCTATTACCGTGGTGTCGAGCAATCGCCAGACGTGTCATTAGACAGAAGAAACAAAAATGCTGGGAAGAATTTGTTTCAACCTTAACCAGTTCTACGCAAAGTGCAGAATTATGGAGCAAAATAAACAAAATCCGAGGTAACTACAAACCAAATATGATAACTGCACTAAAGTAAAACAATGTCAATAGCACAACACCCGAAGAGATTAACGAAGTTTTAGCGGATACCTTCTGCAATAATTCCAGTGATAATATTTACACCAGCGAATTTATAAAATATAAAAGAAAAAAGGAAAGCAATATTCTCAGCTATGATAAAAATAACACTCACGCTATCAATGATCCTATAACAGTATTAGAACTACAAGAAATAATAAAAAGTTCCAAAAACTCTAGTGCTGGACCTGATGATATTCCACTTATAATTTTGAAAAATTTGCCTGATAAGGGGTATCGTCACCTGCTCTTAATATATAATCAAATATGGAATAATCACATTTTCCCGGAACAATGGAAAGAAGTTATCAGTATTCCAATCCACAAACATGGGACAGACAAGTTAAATCCAACAAACTACCGACCCATCTCATTGATATGCACCATGTGTAAAATCCTGGAAAAAATTATATCAAAAAGATTAATGTGGTTTCTTGAAAAGGATAATTTGTTAAGCAATAACCAGAGTGATTTCCGAAAGAACAGATCAACCCTGGATCAACTATAATACTTATAGAGAGTGAAATCCATGAAGCTCTTGCTAACAAGCAGGAAGCGATAGCAATTAGCCTGGACATCAAAAAAGCTTATGATATGGTTTGGAGAAATAAAATAATAGTATCTCTACAGAGCTGGGGCTTAGAAGGAAAAATAATTGGTTTTGTTAACAACGTTCTAAAAGGACGTTTATTAAGAGTTAGAACTAATGGAATTCTATCCAATCCTAAATTATTACAGAATGGGGTGCCGCAAGGATCCTCTTTAAGTGTTGTTTTATTCCTAATAGCCATTAATGATGTTATGCAGTGTTTAAACCTCCCTACTAAAGGAATGTTGTTCGCCGATGACTTAATATTAATTTGTAGAGGCAATAATCTGTCTTCAATTCAACATCACCTCCAAAATTCGCTGGACAATCTTTCTATATAATGGGTTAACGTTCTCGCCAGCTAAATCTAAATGTATAATATTCTCTAGAAAGCGCAACATAACCGCACCTGTTCTGCAATTAGACGGGTACGTACTAGAAAATGTTAAACAATTAAAACTGCTGGGACTTATTTTCGACCATAAGATGACCTGGAAAGATCACATACACAAACTTAAAGATGAATGTAATAAACGTCTTAATTTATTAATGGTCCTAGGAAGATATAACTGGGGAGCTGATCAAGGCACCCTACTACGCATTTACATCTCTATCATTAGATCAAAAATTGATTATGGAGCGATTGTCTACGCCTCCGCCAAACGAAATCCGCTTAAATTGCTTGATCCTATTCAAAATACAGTACTCAGAATAGCAATCGGAGCTTACAGATCTAGTCCTATTAAAAGCCTATTGGGAATCACTGGGCAAATGACACTCACAAAGAGGCGTGAATAACAAGCATTACTTTATGCTGCTACAGTAGCAGAAAATCCAAACAATCCTGCACAAACTGTTACTTTTTCCAACCGTTTCCAAAACATGTATTCGCTAAATCCTAACCTAGACCTACCCTTTTATGAACGAATAAATAGACTCCTGAAAGAATACAACATACCGTACCCGATGATTAACACTCTACGTAACGATAATACACCTCCTTGATCTCATAAACCTATCACAATCAAGTTAGACTTGGCAAAATTTAATAAAGGCGAAACCTCGCCTTGCTTGTATAAAATAGCTGTTAAGGAAATGTTGAGCGAACATGTAGAAGAAGTTAAAATCTACACTGATGCTTCCAAAACAAATCTAGGAGTAGGAGCAGCTGTTGTCACTCCAAGAGAGAGACTTCTCTTTTGTTTACCCTCCATAGCGAGTATCTTCACCGGAGAAGTATATGCTGTTATGAAAGCACTGGAATTCATCTCCAATTCTGAGCACCTCAGCTATATAATAATCACTGACTCCAGAAGCGCGCTCTCTGCAATGCAAGATATGTATCCTACGCATAAATTAATCCAAAACATATACCTAACAGCTTCACAACCTCATCTTAAACTCAAATAAACGCGTGACTTTCGCATGGGTTCCCTCACACGTTGGAATTCAAGGGAATGACAAGGCAGATTCAGCAGCAAAACAAGCAGTAAATAGTAATGATGCTCTACAATATACACAGATAACTAAACAGGACTTGCAAAATTCAGTAAAAGAGGAAATTAGGAACAGGATCAGACAAGAATGGACAGAGTTGGATAACAACAAACTGCGTTGCATTTTAGATGACTCCTTCGTAGCACATGAACAACACCTCCCCGGTAGAAGAAACAATATTATCTTAACCAGATTAAGAATTGGACATACTCAGATAACCCATCAGTACCTTCTTAAAAAAGATAATCCGCCAATATGTGAAGCGTGCCAAATGCCAATTACAGTGAAACATATATTAGTGCAGTGCAAACTTTTCAACGATAAAAGAATCGAATTTAGTGTGCCTAATAATCTTAGTGAAGTTCTAGGTTTCAATGTGGCAGCGGAAGAGAAAATACTTAAATTTTTAAACAGTATCAACATAAGCCATAAAATTTAACAGTGATTGTACTAGTTGAGCGCTAATGACCATAGTAGTTGCGGCGCCCTTAAGCTTAACTATTAAAAAAAATAAACACATCAGAATAGTTCTTTACATCGTTAAATTTTCACGATATATCCTTTAATGATTTGATTGCATTCATAACCATACCATGAGCTTTGATGAAATCTATGCTCCTTTCTTGCAAATAATTTGAAATTGGTGTTGTTATATCAAATATTTGTAAGAATAGTTCTGCTGTTAAAACTGTTTCATATTTTATCAAGGAATCTAGGAAAGATTTAGCTTTTATTCGTATGTTTGATTGAAAGTTTATTGATCTAGCAATGTACTGTAATGTTAATATTAATTCGATATATGTATAAGCCATTTTTAGTATTATCATAATTACCGAAGACTTTTCTCAAGGCTGCGTCCTTGGCTCACCATCGCGTTTCACCTATCGCATTTAATTTTTTACGCCTAGTATCTTTACTAAAAGAAATTCACTAATTCATCCGAATAAAAATTGCTATTAAACTTAATAGACTAAATAGTGAAGCTAAAGCAATTGATGACTGAGTAATGTCAGAAATAACTAAATTCAAAACATGCTGAGGGATAGTTTCTAGCATTTGAGCAGAAAACCTACGATATTTTCCCTGCATATTTCTAGCACCATCAGCAGAATTTCCGATACATTTGTCAATGTCCAAATTATTCTTTCTGAATATTTTTTTATAATATTGTGAAAGGCTTTACTGCTTGATGATTCCACACTGACGATGGATAAAAGTATCTCATTTATGTAATTATTTATAAGTGCACATTGATCTTGGACACTTATATCTTGCGTGGTGTCAATCTGAATACTATACATTCCAGCATGATTTATTTCTTTCGAAATTTTGTTTTTAATTAGTTTCGATATTGCTTCTTCACGTATATAGCTTACAGTAATTTTTGATAAAAATGTAGCCAAGTTGCCACTTCCTTGTGTTCTTCCATATAAATTTGGCTGGTGAATTTATGTACTCTCCTTAATGCAACTATCCAAATGCTTTTCCAAAATATCATCATATTTGCTCATAAGTAATATCATTTCTAAAAAGTTTTCGTGATCTACATTGTCATTGTCCAATGTACCGTGAATTCAAAAAGTAATTACATAGGTAACGATTGACCATGGAATAATAAAATAATGCCTAATGCAAGCTTTATATACCAATTGACGTTTAGGCACAGCCTTTCTAGCTGCCAACCGGCAGTGTTACGTTAGGTTGAGTTCCATGGTAAATGTAAATAAATCAATTTTTGAAGACAATTTAGACGATAACAGTAACAACCAAATTACTACACTATTAAACAAATCATAACAAGTAGGTAGTCATTAAAATTGGAAATTATAATTTTTTTATTTCACAGGTACAAAAAATATACATAAAAAACTAAAGAAGCTGTTCAAAATGACCACCGTTTTCCTGCGACACAAATTTACTCGTCTTTTCATACTATTAAAAGCATTTATAAGAATTTGAGGAGTTATATTGGCACACTGTTCCGTAATTCTGTTTTGCAGTTCCTCGATATTGTTAATAGGGGTCTTGTATACATTATTTTTCAGATAAAGGAATATAAAGTAATCTAAAATAGTCAAGCCTGGTGATCTAAGTGGAAATTCTGGATTTGAACGTAAACTAAGTATTCGATCGTCAAAAAATTCACGGTAATTGAGGGTCTCGAGCGATGTGGGCCGTCGCGCCATCCTGTTGGAAGTAGCCTTGCTGGAGCTCATCCTCATGAAGCTGATTAATAAATTCACGTACAATATTCCGGTATCTCTGAGCAGTAACACTTTCGTGGAAAATATGGGCTCGATAATACGTCTTCGAAACACAGAAATCCAAACACCAACTTGTAACGGGTGAAGGGGAGATTCATGAAAAGTATGAGGATTTGCAGTACTCCATAACCTCATATTTTGTGAGTTTATATATTCCAAAAGGGTGAAGCACGCATCGTCAGAAAAAAAAACGTTAAATTTAACAATTCGTCGTTCTTCATTAAATTTTGTTGAAACCACTGACAATACAAAATTCTTGTATTGTGATCTGCTGGCAGCAACTCATGTAAAGCAAGAAGTTTGTATGGGAACCGCATTAAATCTTTTTTGACAATAGTATGGCAAGTTTCTAATGATGAACCAGTCTCTTGCGAAAGTGTACGTAGTGATGTAGTGGGTTGCTCGTTCAAACGTTGACGAACATCATCAACTGTATTTTGAGTACGAACTCTTGGCCTTCCAGCTCTATCGATATGAGTAATTCTCCTTGTATCTCGGAATACATCAACACATCTTCTAAGTGCGCTGTAAAAATCTCCTTCAAGGACAGCAATATCTGGAAATTGTTGCCGAAATTCCTCTAAACATGGCAACGCACTGTAAATCCATTCACCGTTCTCTCGAACACCATTTCGAAAATATGATTTAATCATAAATGTTTTATGTTCTATTGTAAAAACCATCATAATTGTAACTTAATTGAATTTTTAATATAAACTTATGACAACAACAACAGTGATGACAGTTAATGAATTTTAAAGTTTGCATTAGACATTACTTTTATTTTCCATGGCCAACCCTTATGTAATTACTTTTTAAACTCACGGTATGAAGACCCTCATTTCGTTTGCTTCTATAACTTAAACCTCTTTTGCCAATGAATTTAATAATATCCTCTATTCGTTTTAAAATATTACGATTAAAAAGTTTTTTTCATTTCGTATGGATTTCAATTGTGTAGTAATTCTTCAAGAGTTTTTCGTGCGCATGAAATGGTGAACAGCATTTTCGTCATGAAACTTGCTTTTATCATGTCTTTCGACATATTGATGAACATAATGCTAATTACTAAAACCTTTGATAAAAATATTGTCCTCTGAATCTCGTCCGTATGCTAAGCAGATCGAACTGTAAAACTTGTTATTTTCTTCGCAAAAAGTTAACCATTTACGATTTTGACAATCAATTTTTCTATTATAAATTTTCGTATTAAACGGTATTCTTTTGGTAGGCTGCTTCGGATGACACTTAAAGTAATCATCTATATTACTGTAATGTGGCTTTATGAAAAATGTATTAGACTCGTTGCCCCGTAGAATTGGAATACTGACCTCCATTGTTTGCAAAATTTCTTTATTTCTCTCTTTCTCAAACTTGTTTTGATCAGTTTGAACATTATCAACATTATCTATGTCGGTTGAAGTTGCAGATATATTATTTTCATTTTCTTAAATACTAATATTATATTTATATTTTCCCACTCATTCACATCGTTGTTGCTAGACATATTTTCAGACTGGCATTCTAAGTTTTTATTAAACATTTGTTGCATGCTGTAGCACAGACCAGCTACTAACTCCAAATCACGTTTTCTTTTTACCCTCAACTTGTCTTGACCTCTCTTTACTTTTTTTTTTTATGCTGTGGTTCCATCCTAAGAATTCATAATTAAATGGGATCAAACCAAACCAAATCGAACCGAACAAGAAGAAAGTACAACAGAGGACGATATACGGACCAACAGTGGCCATTTGGTGGGGTCAAACGTGGCAGTACTACAAGTTTTTTATTATGAAATGATCCCTATAGAACAAGAAATACATTCCTATAATAACAAGGAAGAGCTATGATAATCTTGCCAATTAAGGGTGTAAACTTGAAACAATAAACTAAAAAAAATTTCGTAACACCCCAAAAAATATAAACATCTATACTCAAAGTATAGAATCAAATGGAACTTTTGAAAAAATGTCTAAGAAGGAAAGGTACAAACAGAAGGAGCCATCTATGAATACATCGCAGAGTTTACTTTTAAGATAAAGTCGAAAAATATATTTTGTGATGTTATAACCTTGATATCTAATAAATGCAGGGAAAAATTAAGTTTTTTTATTATATTTGTGTTATTTAATATGAAATTTTAGGGGGGCTATCTCCACTTTAACCAATTTTTTTCGAAATAATATACATAATTTAACATATAAAAAAACAACTGTTCACTTTCGCAGACAAACATTACTGAGATAATATAATATGGTAAGCCACAGAAATAAAATTCCGATTCATTGATATTCCTACAAGGTCATTTGAAATACTGAATAATTTCTATTAGCAACGTAAACAAATGGGCTAAAGGCCCTCATATATACCTATATTACACCTATAAATTGAAATTTACCTTACTTAACGTAAGAGAAATAAATGAAAATTTTTTTTAAATAACACTAGATAAAACTGTGGTTCCGAGCCGGGCTGCCGTGAAGTGTAGACGCGTCTAGCAGCGCTCCGCTTAAGAGTTTAAAAAAATAACAGCAAATAAGTTTATTTAGTGGATTTTTGGGGTACATACCCGCGGTTAGTGCTTGGGGAAATCGCCAAGCGGATGTAGTGGGGTGTATAAACAATCAAGTGCACCTGCAATCATCTGCTCTATCGGCTGACCGATAAAACAGCGAAAAAAACAGCAAGAACGAGGGAGGAAGTAGAAAAAAGTTGAAAAAAGTTAAGTGGTCAAGTAGTCTTGTATTGTAGTCAATATGCGGGATATTGGTACAGGTGCATCAAAGTGCAGTACAAGGGGACAGGGTAGGTTCAGCAGGTAGGAACCCTTGCGGGACGGGAAAAAGCGGATCGACGAATAAGTCGTCACAACCAAAAACCGAATTCTTGGAATAAGGCCATACATTTCAATCGAGGATAACACAAGCCGACTTGGGCCAAATTTTCAAGAAAGGAAGGGGCACTTTTAGTAAATAGGTCGATTTTGAACGCATGCAAGATAGTAAAACTTGACTTTTGTTATTCATTGCGGGTAAATCTACTGTATTTCATTGTGAATTAGACAGTGTTTAAACATTCGCAGGGGGGGATAGTTAATAAGCAGAGTAAATACGTCGATTTTGAACTCATGCAAATAAGTAAAATTTGATTCTGGATTTTCATTGCGTGTAAAACTATTGCATTTCATAGTGAATCAGATAGAGTTCATACATTAGCACTGGGTTAGGCAATTGTAACCTCTTAACGTAATAAATGAACCTCATTTAATCTAATTTAATCTAATTTTACGTATTTAATTCTCTTTAATTTGATTTTAAATTTTAAAATTTTAAGATTGAAAAATAAAAATTTTAAATATAAATTTTAATTTTATTCAGAGACCGCAAATTAGGTAGGTCCGATATCTAACACTACGGGGTGCGGTCGAACAGAACCAGTAAGATCAGAAGGTAGGAAGATACACACCGAAGGCTACACAACAGTAAACCCAAGGCAATTATCAAAAGCAGGAAACACAATACCGGCCATGGGACAGGAAACCGTATTTACAGACAGACACAAACTGACGGTGCGGAAAATTCCAGGAGATGGAAACTGTTTATTCACTTCGATAGCAGATCAAAACACAGAGGGCACAGCACCGAGGGAACAGCTCAAACAGGAAGCTTCCAACTTAAGAACAAAATTGTGTTATTCATCAGAGGAAATTTACAAAAATTCCAATTGCAACTGGAGGAAAATGTAAGAAACCTGGCTCCGCGCTACAATCATCTGGCACATACCTGCGGCCTAGCACTACAAATAGACGCCTACTTAGAAGACCTAGGGGTAGAGGGGTTTTGGGGAGGAGCCGAATCAATAGCAGCTGCAGCAGCAGAAATACTAAAGGCGTCAATAGAAATACACTACGAAGCAGGTCCGACCTCCACAAGGAATTCTGGAAGGGAAAACAATAACTGAACGGCTCACTACATCAAGAATTAAATACTGGGCACATATTCTAAGAACACCTGCCAACCATCCTCTACAGCAAGCTTATGCCATGCAAACAGAAGAAAAGGAGATCGGAAGACCACGCTACACGTGGAATACATCATTGGAGAGGGACATACAAACACCGGCATACCTAAAGAGACATGGCAGGATTGGGCACGAAGAAAAGAGGATATCCGAAGAGAGGTAAGAAGAGTATAAGCTCTGATTGAAGAATCCGATCAAGAATCGACTGACGAACAGGATAACGAAGACGAAGAAGCAGTAAGGGGGCGAGGAAGGGGAAAACAAAGGAGAAGGAACGAAACAAGTACCAGTGGGAAAGAAAACGATCGACTCCGAGTCGACAACTGCATAGGGGAAGGCTGGAAAATAAGGAAGAAGAATCGAGAGTCGACATTACAATTAAGGGGAAAAATACGATTTGGGGTTAATATTAAGTTACTAGTTATTAGGAAACTAAGATAGATGGAAACTGTTACCTTAGAACAGTAGATAGATAAGAGATACGAACAATGTGAAACTTTGATACGAAAGTTTATTAGGGTCAAATGCTGAATCGTATAACGGTCCCGGTTACGTACTCAAAAACCTCATTGATGCGTAGCTTACTAACTACCCGGTGTTGCAGCAGCGGTGCCTTGCGGTATGCAGGCATGCTAAGGCGGTGCAACACCCCACCCTATCCCACCATATCCCATAAATTCCTTCCCACCTACTGGCATGGGGTGGGCCTGGCGTAATCCAAGGATGACCCTCGAGTCAGCTCCATGTCAGATGATGATGATGATGATGATGATAAAACTAGATGAAATGGTATATTATGTACATATTTAGAAAAACGATGCATGTGGGATTTTCCACATTTTCCACATGGCCAGTCCACCCCTGTATAGGAGAGCTATTATCAGATAGCTTCTCCCTCAAGTGCAGTTCCCTAATCACATTTACTTATAGTTTTAACTAGCAGGTTGTAAATTTTGCAGTTTCATATAATAAAAAAAAATCTTCCAGCTGTGATGAATTTCTAATTCTAGTTTCTAGACGAAATATTCGAGACTCTCGTGCGTCGAGACGATACGAGAAATTAACCGTCCGAAACGGAACTGACTTTATTCTTGTCTCGAAAATTCGAGACCAGACGTATCATTTTTCGTCTCGGCTCGTCTCATGGCAGCATTAAAGACAGCATTTAATACCTACAAAGATCTAACATCTTACATATATTGAAAATGGAATTTATAACTTATATGGTCTAAGGTTTTTAATAAGATAGGTACCTGTTAGTTTTCTAATGACAAGGTTCAGCTATGTCATACATATCTGCTAAATGCATGTAATAAAATTTTAGCAGATGATAATTTTTAACACTGTAGTTGAGTCACTACCGTACTATTATTAATGTATTTACATAAATGTAAAATAATGAGTGGTGATTTTTTAACAGTTTAATTTTATAAATTAAAATTGCAATTTTTAGAAATCCCCCATTTGAACGCTTTATGAAAATATAAACTCCTGAATATAGTAACGCCAGCACAAGGGTCACGAAGCAACATAATGGGGGAAGCATTTAATTAAACACCATGTATATATGTAAATAATATCCTGTAAGCAGACGCTTTTAATTTATTTTTAATTTATTCTTAATGAATATTAGCTGTCGAAGCATCTCCACCCTGCTGATATTAATTTATGGAAATAAACTCGTCCTATGCTAAACTTTATAAAGCAGATTATCCACGTTAAACTTAAAATTAATTCATAAATATGGATGATTGCTTCAGGTCAGATTTGCGTTAGAGGATGGAAAACTTGTGCAACAACAATAGCCTGCTGATGTTGACCTAAATAATATTAGTATAATGTGATCGGAGCTTGGTTCCTCCCTCGGCGATGAAAGTAAACAGCATTTGGGAAAAAATGTTGGCATTAAATGACTTCAATTTATTTAACGTAAAAATATTATAAGGCATCGGGTGTTTTTGTACCCGTAATATAAAAATAATTTTAAGTCGACTATGCGTATGTAGAGTTTTATTTTTTTAATTATTCCCGTTTGTTATTATTTTTTAAAAGCGATGTAAGATTATTATGATAATAAACACATTAATATGTATTGTTGGGCAACAGCAAAGAGTGTGTGCTTGATGTGTTTAGCACGAAAAAGGACGAGAAATGGATTAAAATTCAGTAATAAAAAATTGTTTGAGTGCTTGAGTTTAGTAGCGTAATAACGAGGGAAGGATCAAAGGGCAATCAAAGATTACTGGAACATTTACAAATAATAAAACCCAGATCTGTGTAGGAAAAGCGCGATATCGCAAAAAATCTATAAAACAAAATTAAATATTATAATCTATATACGCATGAAAGCCCTTTTAAAGCGACCATTAGTAAAAACAAAACCTATGAGAATCTAAAATAAGAACTAAAATAGCGTGAAAGCGGGTTAATTATAAAACAGAATAGGTCTAACATAGCATGAAAAGTAAGGGAAAGGGCGCCCTATCAAACAGACCATAAGGGCTGTTTTTCTCTGTTAGCGATCTGCCCCATCTGCAGGGGTGAAGTTTTTAGCAGGCCACACAACTTTTGCGGCTTGGGCCCATTCGCAAACTCCACCCTCCTGTTTTTAACAAGAACGACGGCCATTTTCACTTTGCATAAGTTATACTTTGCGAACCACACCCTTGCATTTGCAAATTTTGTATAAATAAATGAATGTGACTTGAAAGCTAACTTTGTTGATAAAAACTAAGTTACTCTCATTACGGACAACGTAACACATTTAGAACGTTTGTCTGACTGTTATCAAAGGATCCTCGGCCGAATGCATAAATAATTATGATAACTATACGTTGCGAAAACAAAGGGTAAGTACGTATAACTTATTGATAACGCTTACACTTCCATTTTAGATCTAGTAAAACAATATCGCCAACACGCCGATCCGATCGACTTTCGATGCGAATTACTTACCTATCCTAATGGTTTGACCCCTTAAATAAATTATTAGTGTTTATGCTTCAGGGCGGTTGTTATGGGTTTTAAATAAAAAATACGCTGGGCTAAATATAAAAATAACAATGGATTTGTTATTTAAAATTGAATAGAATATTATCTAATTTTAAAAACATAAATAAATAATTAAAGATCTAATTTCACGAAAGCAAATATTAATAATATCTCAACATCTTAAATTATTCTTAATGCTTATTTTTTAACAGTTATAAATAATACAGAAAATTCCTATAGAGTAAAATCATTAGCACTACAAGAAACAAAACTTCCAAATATAATATTACAATTTTTTTTCTAGAATTCTCATTTTAAGGAATGGATGATGTAATTTTTATATATACAAATGTATTGTCAATTTACAAGCTGTGTCATTTACAGATCACAATCTCAGTAGGCGCTGAAAGCCGTCGGAAAATTCTTTCTTGGAAGTACGTATCCCAGCTTGATATAAGTAGAAAAAATTTTAACAATTGTTGTTGTTTGAAAATATTTACCATACTTTGTAGCAATCATTCAAATGTACAAGAATATAAGACGAAAGATTGTTTTAATATTTTCATTAATCTGCAGTCCTTTTCTGTTTGTTGCAATTAATGAGATTTCCATACGATACCTAATTAACTACATTTCTAATTAAACAATAAATAAATAGAAATGCTATTAGTTCGAACTGTAAAAATAAAACTGTTAAATCACTTTTATACTCGTATACATTTTTGTTATAAGTACGTGTCATTATATTATTCTTTAATTATTGATAACAGGTAACACATCTTGTTTTCCGGCAAAAACATCACCAAAATAATGGTTAGAATTTAAAAAATATATATCGGGTAGAGTCCTTCATATCCAGCCATTTCTTGGACACTTCAATATCTGAAACCAATAAGGTTTCACCGTAGAAATGATTAAATTAAATATCTAACAAGCGCTTCTCTTCGTCGGTAACTTTATCCCTTGCCAGGCATAGCGATCTTCTCTCCTATGCCTGTGCTGCGCATTTAAAGTGCCTCTGGCATAGAGGACCTACAGCTTAAAGTGGGCTCCGAATTACGGAAAGTGTAAATACTTCTACTCTATAGAAGTTATATTAGGTAGAATGCCCCGCTGGTTTGGAATTTCCTTGCGAGGGAGTACGGCCCCTAAAACACTGACGTTTCGGTACTGGGAATTAAACCCAGGACCTTCGGCGCTCTAACCTCTAACAAGCGCTACTTCAAAATAAATAAAAGTTTCATCATTTAATGTTCAGTAAATACAGCCAACTGATTTTTATATATCTTTTATATACAGGCTCTCCATTTCTTGTGTAACTCCTTAGTTCGTTATAACAGGCAACACACATTGCTGTGCCGAGATAACTTTAATATTTTTTATTTTATATATTTAGTATTATCATAGTACTGTATCAATTAAAAAAAATTGTTCTTAGACTTTTAAATGAGAGATATCCCTTGGTTTAAGTAAAATTAAGTCTACAGGCTTATTCTTGCATCAGTATTTTTCGACATTTCCCAAAAAATATCAATTATTTCCAGTTACTTTTAGAATTCTGAATATATTATTAGTTACTACTGCAGTTTCCCAGACATACCAAGATATTTGCACAATGAAAAGCCGAACAAGAATATTTTTCGTTTCCACAGCTATTAAAGTTACATTGCTGTATTTTTAATCTAAAGTTACTTATACTAAATTAGAATAGCCAAGAGATTCACAGACTGTATATTTCGAATACAGTGTATGTAAATGAACCAAAAATAAATAAAAATTGTTGACATAGAGGATTCGATTATACATAACAGCAGCAATTAGAACATCTTCCAATTCACAAACTTCATGTCTCATTGTTATAAGGATTCCCATTATTTCAAAATATTTTTTCCAATATCTAAAGCATACTTCTGTATTTTATAAGGTAAACTTGTTTTTGATTCACATTTAATATGTGAGTATTAATATTTACATAAATACAATTGGAATGAAAGAAGTAAATCACTAATACAAGGTGGTGTAGGAAATTTGTAGTTTCTGATAAATAAAAACTGCAACCCTCCGTACATACATATGTCAAGGAACTAGTTTAATGACAAGTATTTGCATATTCTAGAAATTATTAAAAGTTTACCTTAGGGTTTCTCAAGTAATGTATCTATTTATACAACAATAAAGAAAGATTAATTCTTAACAACATTTATATTTATATCTCTTATTCTATATCGCTTTAATATTATGAAAATTATGAATTTTCCAGGGTCCGCCCTGTATAGGTAAGCCAAAAACAAACTATCACGAAAAAATTTTAAAATTCAATAGTAAAACAAGCCAACACATTCTATTAATTATCAAGTTTCGCACACTTCAGGATTCTTTAAAAAAATGTTTGCAATTTTGTTAATTCTTTACAGGTTTTACTTGCTCTAAAATTTGAGAAACTTAGGTAACAGGAAGGCAGTTAAAAATTAAGCAACTATTCTTCATCTGAAGAGCTTTATGAATAATTTCACAATGTCTGTTTAAATTAACCATTGGAATATTACTTTTGTTATAGATTTGTGTAAAATGCTTTGTTAAACTTTCAAAATAATGTATTTCTATTGTTTTACCTACTAAACTGTGTATTCCAATTTAATGTTTACCCGAATGCATTTTGATTTTGGAAATAATTCGTTAACAATGAAAATTAGCACCTTCTTCCAGAATTGTGTAACCAATCATATTTGAATAATTGATCAAATGCACAATTTATAGTTTACATAATAGAATGTATGTATTTAGAGACATGACTTAATTAAAATCAAATGTTTTAATTTAATATTTAATCATTAATTAACGCATGATTCTTAGAAGAAATGAAATGGTGCATATAGAGGTCAGTTTTTACTCTGCAGTATATTGCAGTACAAGCAGAATCTCCTTTGGATGCACGTGGCATTTTTTAAACGGGCATTTGCACAGTTAGGTAATTTACAGAAAAACATAGCATATGAAATACTAGCTTTAAAAAAGAAAGTTTTAATATACAATTTTGATTAAATATTTAAGCGCAACTATGCCAATAACAGATATAAAACGTAATGTAACCAAAAATTACATAGAGCAAAATTAGCAAATATTATATCTGCTAGAAGTTTAAATGCTGAAATAATTTTGCAGGGTAACAAGTATTAAAATACATCCATTTTCCTAGATGAATTTATGTAGGCAACCAACATTACTCCGAGGTTATTGTCTTCTAACGTGTTGAATTACAAATAAATAGGAAGTATTAAAATTTTCTGATATGTTATAAAGAAGGCAAGGAAAAATATGTGTAATAACTTTTAGCAATACTCGATTAAATTTAATGCACACTGTAATGTCGGTTGCCTACATACCAACGGGACTCTTTTATAAAAAATATATAAATTAGTTTAGTTTTTAATGCATATGTTTACATAACAAATATTATAAATTTAACAGCATTAATATTTAATTTACCAATAAATTGGTACCAATTTATGTAGTCGGTTACATTATAATGCATATTGTAATGTTGGTTGCATATATGGTGGTAATACTTTAAGATTAACTCGGTATATCTGTGTTGAACAATGCATTTTATACCCTGTTAGATTTGAAATAACGCCTATAAATAAGAAATTACATAAACTTCAACAAATAGTTGTAGATTTTTCCATCAAGCGGTTATTCTAGTTTAAATCAGCGCCAAATTTGAAATTAAATTAAATAATTTTACAATGTTAGAAGCTTCTATAATTAGTAACTATTTAAAGCAACATCATAAAAATGTATATTAAATTATTCAAATAAAGGTATTCGTTTGCAAAACTTTAAATTAAAGCAGTTTGCAATTGGAGGCTGTTTGCATGAATTATTCAGGCAACTATTCCACCTGTTCGTTCTATTAATTTATTCCTCAAAGTTTGATAACGAGTAATTTACTCGAAATCGTACATTGGTTACAAACCTCGTCAGCAACAAAAAAGTATAAGCAAAATCCCATTAGATCCGAGAAAAATCAGTATATCGTAAAAAAAATAGATCAAGCCGACCGTTTTGCGGGTAAAATAAAAATGAAATAGGAATTATTTTTCCCCTTCTGTTTTACTTAGATATTACGGTTCGAAAAGAAAAATAAAAAGTTAATAACACAAACAAAGCAGAAAACACAAACAAATTAATTAGAAATTCAGAAAAGGGCTGTCACGAACAATATTTAGATTATTAAAAATAACTGTCTCTTATCTCCCATATTCAAAAGAAACAAAGCATTCCATTGATACAAAACAAGCATAAGTAAATAATTAAAATAAATCACACAGAATATGTTCAAAATGCGCCTAAGGTTCCATGAAACATCTTCTGCGTGCGTTATCAAACGCACACCCGATCTCTTTGTTCATCTCAACGCATGCGGGTCTTGTTCGGATGTTCTCACCCTGCAAATCGATAATCACCTGTCGATTTCCCATCACATGCGAATTTTCGAAATTTCCAGCAATGAAGCAAAATGCGGGCATATAAGCTCCAACCTTATGCCCGGGAAAGCTGCGACGTGCCGGAAGAAGTAGACCAAGGAAGAGGGCGCGGGGTCGATGGGCCCCGGGCTTCTTGGTGAACCCTCGACGGGGCGGATGTCAACCCAACTGTCACTTATGCACTCCCACGGGGCACTAGTTGCGAACGTGGACAGATCAGTACAGCTCAAACAACATTGGAAGAATCAATCGCAACATTTGTAAACAGGGTTGTCACATTACCCCTCCTCCTGTGAATGTAACGTTCCATTTGGTTATTGGCTCATTGCTATCATTGATTGAGTATTATTGTTTTGGAATGCGCGTTTTTAAACTCTGAACATACACATGCACACGTGCTGCCTTCTACGTGTACGTGTGACGTGTTGGCGCGGCGCTGATTTTGTTTTGGTTTGTTTCCTTTTTGGCCTCTGCGCTTTTCATCCAGCTGCACGCCAGCGAAGTGCACTTTTTAAATTGTGAGGGAAGAACATTTATTCTGGCGGTTGAAAGCGACGGCGATTTTCAAAATTGCATTATCTTCGGGCTGTGTTCACCACAAGGTCCGAATATTCTGCAAACGATGCACCTAAGCGAGAAAAAAACTAAATTAATTGAGATAGGAAAAGCAGAAGATTTAGTTTTTAAAAGAAATTGAATATAAAAAACTAATAACTAGAAAATTCCTCAAATGCCCATTTGCTATAACTGCAATTGAATTTGGTTATAAGGAAACCTTCAGTTATGCAAATATAGTCGAACCTCTATAATTCAAACTTTTTTATTACACGAACTAGAAGCTGTTTTTCTACATACTGCTTATTCCAATGTTCACATTTTTATATCGATAAGTCGAATGTTTTGATAAGGCAAAACTTTTCATAATTCCCTACAGTAGGTTTGGTAAATTAGTAAATATTTGTGTAAGTCGAAGTCAAATTTCTCAGAAATGATTGCGAGTTTTTATCCCAACGCTATGGTGATTTATGGTAGTCTTCCGGCCAATGACCATTTACACTTTCGGCGGCGGTATATCAATTGAACTTCAATAGTATAGTATAGCATTCATTGCAGACCTCGGAAAACGCGCATTTTTGGTTCGTACAATATAATAAAGATTAAAAATGTATGTAGGTTTCAAACTATTTTTGACAACTGGAATTTTCGATATTTCAAATTATTTTTGATTTCCCCTCGACTTGGACTGTATTTGATCGTTATAGCCTATAAAGATAATATACCGGAAACGTGCAATATTTATACAGTTAAAGTCCGTTATAGTGAATACCTATTATAATGAACATCCGCTTATAACGAACAAATTTTGAGGTCCCGGTAAAAATGTATTAAAATGCTTGTAAATAAATGTGTTTACAACGAATCGTGGTAGAACGAACATTCGGTTTTAACGAACAATTGTTTACGCCCTTGCAAGCAATTATGTGCTAAAAATGACATCACAACAAACAGTTTCGATTGGTAAATCCGCGAATACACGCTGTTTTAAAAATATAAAAAATTTGCCCGTTAATTACACTGCAAACAGGCGAACCTGGATGACATCCGAAATTTTCAAGAAAGAACTTCAAAGGGACGATAGGCAACTGCGAGCTGTAAAGCGAAAAATGTTGCTGCTAGTGGAGAATTGCGCTGCACATCCACAAATGTTTAATTTACAAAACATTAAACTCGCGTTTCTTCCACCAAACACCACTTCTGTGTTACGACCAATGGACCAAGGTGTCATTAGAAGTTTAAAGTCTCATGATCGGAAACAGCTGGTTTTAAAAATTGTAGAAAATTTAAACAATGAAGTCCAAGAAAAGATTTCCCTTCTGGATGCCATAAGAATGGTAAACAAACCGGTAAGGACCGACCTGTAGCTTGTCTGCCTTTACAAGCATTTGCTCTAGAAGTTTGAGCCATATTTGTTCGTAGGCCCTGCCTGCCTAAACAGGGCCGTGTATTTTCTTTGCCAGGACAATAATACGTAATCGGCTTATGCCTGTTAGCTGTTTGTGAACCCATACAAACTAACGTTTCGCAAGACATTGCAGCTTGCATCTTCAGAGTGAACAGAACAAATATGGCTCAAACTTCTAGGGCAAATGCTTGTAAAGGCAGACAAGCTACAGGTCGGGCCTAACCTGATAATGCTGGGTGTAGTTCCCAAATGACGACGCAGTCTCAGCCGGAAGTAAATTGTAATATTGACAGTTCGAGAAACCGCGAAAGCCTCAAAGAATATAATGGTAAACAAAGCCTGGTTGCGAGTTGAAGAGTCAAATATTCGAAATGCTTTTTCGCCATGGAGGACTACTACAATGTGAATCAAGAGAATTTGAAGAAGAAGACAATCTCCCTATTGCGGAATGGTTGAAATTACACCAAATAATAAATTTCGACAATGATACAGTTGAAAAATATAACAGCGTGTACGATTTTCTAATAACTAGTGAAATTCCCTCTGATGGCGAAATTCTAGACTCCATAAAAGAGCAAAATTGCAACAAAAACACAAAAAGTGACAACGACGGAAGTGCAGGAATATTTAAAGTTGATTGCAGCATTTTTTAAATCTCAAGAAGAAACCAGCGAAAGTGACTTTAGGAATCTAGCGTATGTGGAGCAACCAGCAGAAAATATAAAACAGCAAAAATTAATCAAACAAAGTAAAATTACTGATTACATGTGCTTTCGTAGTTTTGTTTATTACATTATGTATAGATATTATATGTTACTATGTATTTTACTGTATATGTTCCGTGCCATCATTATGTTGTGTACATTCTTGCATAATTTGAATAAATGGGTACTTAATTGGGCTAATTTTTTAAATTGTTTATAACGAACTTCGGCTATAACGAACAAAAATATTGGACCCTTGAAGTTCGTTATAACGAAAGTTGAAGTTGAAATTGTTAAACAACCATTGTCTACTATAAAAATAAATCAAATACATACGTTATAAATATATTTAATGTTATATATGACCTTTTTTGCATTCATACATACTTCTCCCCCCGAACCGCTTTCGTGGGGTACGGGCGTCCCTTGCACAATAACCGTTCCTGCAACATGCACCCTAAACATAACTTAGTGAAATGCGGTCGGCTCAGCCGGGATTCGAACATCCCAGCCGATCGGGCGCATTTCACTGTAACCTCGAGTGGCAGCGCGTATTGGCAAGGCTCCGCCGGGGTCCCATATATGATATTTTAGCTGTTTCCTTTCAATAAGTTTTTATATTGATCTTTTAAATACTACATTCTTGAGATTAGGTCTTAAAATATTTCAGGTAACTAAATATTGTGTTACTACAAGCATTTGATTCAGATATCTGCATAATAATTTCAGAAGAACATCGGACCTTTAAAAATCATCTGAAACCTATTGTGGGTAAGCATGAAACGTAAAAATACCTCAGTAAATTGAGACAGCCATACCAGAAAAATTACAAAAACTGCTCCTTATTCTAATTACAGTTCTTCACAGATGCTTTTAGATAAAGCATGCTTGGAGGTAAAGATTTTCCAGATAATAACAGAAAGGGGCCTCGGTGGAGTAGTGCGGATACCCGCTACCACTAGAGGTCACAGCGAATTGTGGCCGATCGGCTGAGGTGTTCGAATCCCGACTGGAGCGACCGCATTTCGCTTAGTTAAGTTTAGGGTGCACGTTGCATGAATGATTAGTGTGTAAGGGACGAACGCACCCCCCTGAAGTAATGCGAAAGCGGTTTCCAGGGGAGGAACGGTAGTATGAATGAAGGAGAAAAAAAAGCTAATAAAGGAAGACAAAAAATTGTAATTCGTACGCAAAGATATAATTTCTCTATTTCATTTCCATTTGTTTCTGTTTCCTCTTCCTGTCTTCCTTAACATTATAGATTTACAATACGCATCTAGCTTACAATTTTAGAAAACCAGACTTTATTATATTCAACCTGAAATTGGTGCGTTGGATCTATTATTTGTTTCAAGGTCAACTGTCATATTTTATAGGAAAAGGTATTCTGAATAAATATGAAGATATATTTGTAAGAGATCAGTTTGCTATAGCATAACAACGTTCTGTATTATTTTATTAATAGATCACAGTCTAGGTAATGTATATGAAACGTTCTACAATCAAAAAATGAAACAATTCATTGAGTTATGGTAGTAATAGGTTTTTAGGTATTTTGTTGCCGCATAAACAGTTTTACGCTCGAAATGCAAAAGAAAAGAGCAAAACAGTTGGATTGAACTTTCTCATACTGAAAATTCTAGTCCAACTGTTCAAATGTGCTTAGAATTTCGGAAATGGTACGTAAGACAACTTGGATTAACCAAGAAGAACATGTAAATTTATAACTCTAATTTGTTGATGTCTTGGTTTTCCGAAATAACATAGTATATTTGCTATAATCAATAAACTGTGGAGCAATATTTATCCGCCAACTGTGGGTGTTACAATATGGCTATTTTTAATCAATGTATGACTACAAACAGCATGCATTTAATTTACTTACACCAGGGCAGGAGTTAATCGAGAGAGGCCCTTTTGGCGTTATTCGAGTTTATAGCTTCAATAGAAATTTAACAAAATTAAAATATATATTAATCAATTTTTAATCCCCGTAAAATATATAAAAACTCGAACACAAACTTATCAGTTTTTTAAAATAACATTCTGCAAGAATGTAAATGAAAATGTATGAACCAGAAAATAAAGTTTTATTTAACATCATCATCATCATCATCATCATCATCATCTGACATGGAGCTGACCCGAAGGCCGATCCTGGATACGTAACACAATAAATATTCTTATTAATAAAACAGAAATACTATGAAATTGAAAAGCTAAACATGATAAACATAGCAAATTCATATTACTCAAAAAGTTTCTCGCTTCTCATGTATAATTTTTGTGCTTAAAGTAGAAATTATATCCTGAAACATAGTACTAGGGCATTCATTCTTCACTCTTTACGGTCTACTAAAAGATTTCTCATCATAAAGGTGAGGAATACTGTAAATACCTATTGTTTGGCCGTTAGGAAACACTTAATTTTGCCAGTAATTATTATATTGTATAAAGTTGAAAATTGAATTCGTGCATGAATGTATAGTTAGATTTTATGTATAATTTAAACTGTTTAATGTCCTCAAATTTTCCAGAGTCTCTATCTTCTGAATATTCTTGCAGTAATAATTTCACATGTTTTATTAAACCATTGTCAGATAGATCAAACTTTAAAAGATCTGAAAATTTTATAGCATAATGTAACATTAACCAAATTTGAGAGGCCCTTTCAAATAAGTGACCCAAAGCTAAAGCTTGTCTAGCTTATTATGTAAATCTGACCCTACATATCACGTGAAAATAATAATTAACTTCAAAACAAAAACTTCTTTTTCGCATAGAAAATATATAAAGCAGCACATTCTTCAAAATTCTATCAATTCTAAGAACTAAACGTTAAACGTTCTAAAAACATTAGATGTATATTCTTTGCTATATTTCTAGCAAAATAATACTTACACATTATGTCTTATTATAAGACAATTACAAATAATATTTAATTTAACAAGCTGTTAAGATTATATGTAAAATATATCATCCCGCTGCTGTAATGTTTATAAAAATAGCTAAGCGGTGCCTTTGTTTTCATATTTATTACATGCATTTGTAGATTGCACTTGCACCAAAGCAGGATGTGTTAACAGTTGGGGCTTCCAAATATTATTTAAAAGTGGCAGTTATATTAATAATTTGTGTTAATTATGTATCTAACAGTAAGTAGATAAGAAGGTCTAGTACCTCCACCGTTATCATGTTGAACTTCGACTATATGTTATGTTCATTTGGTTTTGCCACTTCATTTGAATTAAGCTCTTATTTTAATTGCCACTTCATAGGAATCAAAATTATATGTTAATTTCAATCCTTAAGTCGATCGCTATTTTATTTTTTTAAGATCGAGTTATAGGAGGCCACTTTCACAAGCCCTTTGAGAATTCCCTTTGTAGGCTAGATTTGCCGATGAAAACCAATTCTCGGAAATGTTGACCCTCGGAAGTGGCAAGTGTTATTTTACCATATTTCGCAATGTGGTGTAATCTTTTGGGGGAATGCAAGTTCGCGTTGCGTTTAGCTCTTGAGTCGGTCTTCCACTTTCGACTCCGGTCTACCAATTCCATCGGCGGGGACCGTTAATAAATCAAGTACTGCAGGGGCGGCTTATGTTTTCGATGGGTATCCATCGCGTGATTTTCGTATCGCTGTTTTCACCGTGGGGTGAACGGAACATCGACAACAGTCGAATTTAAAGAAAACACGCTGAATTTTTAACCCTGGAAAGGCAATTCATTGCGAATTTGCCGATCGCCTTTGGCGGATTATTATCGAGCCCATTTGTTGTTCCTGTACATGTGCCGTTGCTGCGATAAACTACGAGGGTTGTGCAGCAAATATTCCGCCTCGAAATTTTCCCGAAGAACTTCTACCTTTATTCCCGGATCTGAAAACATCCCAGACTGTACCTGCATCCGGAGAACACCCCAAACTTGTGCCTGCCTCTCTTTCTACTCCATTCACCGAAAGTCAAGGTAACGGAACCAGTTTTTTTGTGTTGTAGAAAAACCTTTTACGCGTTAACTTGCAAAATTTTAAGTGATTGAACCTTTTTTTGTTAGTGGGACAACAAGCGGCCTTCAGTCGTCGATTGTCATTTCTTTTTTGGTACTACTAATTGTAAAATTATATATATTGTGTTATTCGTGTAAACTCCGACGCCATTGGCCACGTAGTTGTTAGAAGAATTTAAATACCGTACGGCAGGGGCGGCGAGTTCCTCCTCTTGAACGTTCAAATTAACAGCTTGTAACACTGAAGTATAAAATCACCATTTGCCGTCATCTTAGTATTGTGTCATCCCCAACAGTTTATGAATTTTGCAAGCTTTCTAAACAGAAGGGAGGAATTTTGCAAGCTTTCTAAACAGAAGGGAGGCACAATAAAGGTGAGTTCGATTCCCGTAAGCTGCTGGCTTCTCGGCCTTCCACGAGGACCTACAATCAGCTGGATTTGGAAAGTGGCGCCCGTTTTTTCGGCATCTCCTGTACACACTTAGAAAGATTTCCTCCCGCAAGTGATTTTCGTGAACCTCCCCTGCTCCTCTGAGCTAAGCTGCAGACGTTTTTCCACCTATCCGGTTGCGGGTCGACGAAAAAGCTCGTTTGGCCCGTAACATATATTGTTCTCATTTATTGGTATAAAAAAATTTAAATTTTGCATATAAAAATCTACCATTCAACGTTAAATATTTTTTTCTGGTACTGCCAGTTTCGCAGAAAATGCACCTACTTACATATTTCCTATTTCACTATACACATTTTTACTTTTTTAGAATCTATATAGAGGCGGCCGTGGGCTAGAGGTTAGCGCGTTAGACTTCTACGCTGAAGGTCCTGGGTTCAATTCCCGGCACCGGAACATCGAATTTTAACGGCCGTTCTCCCTCGCAAGGCAATGGCAAACCAGCGAGGTATTCTGCCTAGTAAATCTTCTCTGGAGTAGAAGTGTTTACACTTCCCGTGGTAAAACTGTAGGTCCTCTATGTCTGTGACACTCTAAAAACGCGCAACACAGGCGTAGGAGAGAAGATCGCTACGTCTCATAAGAGATACAGCACTCTAAGAAGATAAGAATCTACATAAAATTCTTGGATCAAAGATACCTTTCCACGGTATTTTTGAGAACTTAAACACAAGATTCTTGATATCTGAAAACATTTTTAGAAGCCCCCGGGTAATGATTAAATCGTTTAGAATGCCTTATTCGCAATAGAATTTCTGAGAATTATTTTTTTGAAAATGCTTTCAACGTTGATTCCCCATTATCGCAGTGGTTCTTATCTACAAATATTGTTTTTTTCTTAAAAAAATATACCAGTTAACAGCACGAAATATATGGCAATTCGTAGATCAATTTTTGAATAAATGGAAAATTGGATTATATGTATTTTTATTAAAATGTTCAGTTCTTGCTAATGCTTTTCTTAAAAACCCCAAAAATCATATTTAATTTCCGTGTCCACTGGTGTCCTGGTTGTCCTGAGCAACTGTTAGGATATAACCATTCTCGTTATATGGGGCTATTATTTGAAGCCCATTATAACCAGCCCAATCGTTATAAGTTTCGTTTACTGTTAATGTCGAAAATTAGAAAGGAAATTACAAGCGTTTAAAATACATTCTGGCCATGAAAAATGGCAATCACTTGGTAAGAGTTCAGATTAATATACCGGTAATTCAAAGAAAAGTACGAGCCTACTATTCGAAAAATAGTAACCCAAAATACATCTGTTATTTGGTGACGTCACACATTACTACGTTTATACAGCGAAAAATGAAAGTATGCAACCAAAAATCTTAAACTGTATGTCACATAACACGCAAAACAGGAATTCGTTTACAGAGCGACATGTGAACATAAAAAACAGGGCGCGAACGCGAAGGAAACAAAATCCCTAATTTGTAGTTTTGTATTTTACACAGAAACTATGAAATATTAAAAATCAAAATCGTAACTGTTACAAATACGGTACACGACCTTACGAATGAACATGATTTTGAATTTTTTAGTATTTTAGAATTTCCACTATTAATACTAAATAACAAGTAATTGATGACGTGCACGCAGACTAAGAGCAAACTGACTTTACCGCGGTATCTAAATTTTTATTAGCAGCATGAATCAGAGATGTATGTTTGGTATTTGATTCTGCTCAACTTTAAGATAAAGTAAATGTGAACGAAAACAACAAAGTCTTATTTACAAACATCTAAGTTTAAGTATTTCAAATACCATATTATTCAAGCTTCGTTTCTGTTGACTGAGCTTCACTTAAGCCAGAAAACTGTCAAGTAGATTAAATAGACATCTACATTTCATAATACCGCCAATAAAAGTTTAGATATCGTAGTATCTTGTGATGTGCATTTTGGTTCGTCTATTTTCTCTTCCGTGAATCAACTGTAGAAAAAAGTATTTTGTGCTACGTGTTATTGTCTCTTTCAGTGCAGTAATAGTATATATGAATCCCTAAATTTTTGAGTTCCATATTTTGGAATAAATCATATTTTCTTATAAGTGTGATGCAAAAAACCAAAAACCGTTGTTTTCCAAATTTTTAACTCTTGCATTTAAAATATCTTAATTTCTTAAAAACACATAAGACTCTTAACATTCCTGTAATTGTACCAGCATTTACTTACTAAATCCGTGACAAAATATTAAAAACCTTAATAGTAGCGTGCTGATTCACACATATAATCTTTTTGAAGCTTAATTTCTTTCAGTTGATTTCTCCGAAATATGTGCTCTTTCTAATATCTTATAAGACGTTTAATTACCTGAAAATATACCATTATTCAATAGAAACTCTTCTTAGGCTACCAACGGGGATTACTGGTATCCTGTCGTAGGAATTTCTATTATGTAACAGTTTTCTGGATTTAAACAACAAAAATCCCTTTAAAGGCTCACTCCGAACTCTTTCATTTGGTAGCCATGTCGTAACATTTTCCAACAATTCGCGTTTTACAAACCACGACCCAAAAATTTCATTTATTTGTTTCCGAACTATTCTGGAACATACTGCAGTCGAGTCTATACCAACCTTACCTACTACATTTCAGAAATACCTCTTACCCCGTTTGTTAGATAGTAGGATATTTTAATATGTTAAATTATTACGTTCGTGTTGAATTTTATATTGACATTTCTTTAAAAACCGCTATTTAGCTTCTTTGCTGTATTAAACTACGAGATCCTTGCCTTTAATTTGTTTGAAATCCAGATACTTATTTGGGGTTTAGGATATTTTAAATTGGTTTTATTATTTTTTTGGAAAAATCATACTGAAATGAACTAAAGCACCTAAATTCGACTAATCTATAAGCTAGATGTTAAAAACAAGAATAAATAGCACAAAAATATAAATATAATAAATAAAAATTGATATAAATCAAGAAAAGGAAATAGAATATATTAGAAATGCAAAAAAGTGTAGATAAGAAATCGACGAATGGCATCTTCGACTTATCTCTTCTAAAGAACATGTTTACTCCTGATAAAATTTGTTTAACTATATGTGTATAATTGTGACTCATACAGCCTTAAATTCTTCTCATGAGTTTCAAATAAAAAAATACATACATTATTTCAGCCCCCTTGTGAACGTGACCGACATAAAACCTTGCTTGAGTTTGGCATTATGCAATATAGACAAAAAATGAAAACTCGTTTAGTCACTTAAATTTCGCTGCAGAAATAAAACCTGAATAAAGTTTGCAAATTATCGGGGGAAGGGAAGGTAGATTCCCCCATAAGTTTACTAAAACCAGTCTTGATATTGCATTTTATTAATACCTTCAGAGACATACTGGTGATTATTATTTTATAACATAACACTGTAGCCCAGAATTGCAGGTACATTTACTAACGTTTTCCTGAAGTACAAATCTTAATGTTTATGTTTTATTAATCTTGAATTAAATTAATTCAGTGGTACATTCAGCCCCCCAGCAGAGGTTTTAGTTCAGGGAATTTTATAACGTCAGTAGAATCTTAGAATTGTAATAGTAGTACCTACACAAAGTATTTCTAATACACATCCATACACAATTGATTTAAGAGCTAGCACGACTGTAAAAACGTTTGTTTCTTGTATAGAAATATATTTGACTATATATGTAATCTATACCTACACTGTATTTGTTAGCAAATATTATTATTATTATTAGCAATTTATTAATTGTTTCTTGCTTTGCTTCGTTAATTTCGTATTAAGCAATAAGTAAATATGATATTATTGAAACAGACATTTGGTTTAATTTATTTGCTTGATTCATATTTCACCTGTCATTCATACAGGTAATACTTTGCAGTGCTAGTAATCTAGTTTCCTTTGTTTTTCGTATATAAATATTTTTCAAATAAATGTTTGTAGTTTGTAGTATGTAGTTTCGAATTTCTTGTATGAGGAACTATTTCATATAAAAACAGAAAATAATACTTTTCCTTTCTGTTCTTCTTTGCATCCGTATTCAAGCGATCTTCATTCGAATAAGCGACGGATAACCACGGCGTATTGCTTATGTATACTGGGGTATTATATTGTATTCCATAAATAGCACCTTGCTCGTTACAATTTTCAAATAACGAACATTAAACGGTTTATTTAGTTACGTATATGTTAACCTATTTGTTCTGTAAATATTTAAATACACCCTGCGTTCAGACACACCTATGGAATCAAACATTTGAGGAAATTATATCATTCTTGATAGCATAAGGGGATGGTTGCTTGTATAAAGTGGTCATTTCACAACTTTATTTTATTTTTTTATATTAATTGTGTTCAGGACAGTGGCGGAGCTAAGGTTGGGGTCCCATTCAGATTTTCAGAGCTGTTATAATAACTTCATTCTGCGTCAGCTTGCCGAAAATAACTTAGGGCTGAGTTATTAACCACGAAAAGTGTTTTTATAAAGTTTGCTTAATTAAAGGGATATTTCTTACAATATAGTGAAACAGTTTCTAAATTTAACGTCTCTGACAGGAGAAACTGAGAGAAAATCCTTTCTTTTTAGGAAAATTTTATTAAATCAAGAAGATTTAAATTTACTGCTATCTGAAAAGATAGATGATAAAGGATTCTTGCGGGATTTTTCTCTATTAAAAATCACTATCAATTGGATATAATAGAATATTAAAAATTGTGCATTTTGTAACAGAATCAATTGCATAAAATTAACTTTTTGGTAGAAGACTATTTAGATTTGTTACATATTGCTGTTACAATAGCGAAAGTGGTTGCAGTGGTATAAAAATTAAACAAAAAAGGAACAGATATGCGTACAAGAGGAAAGCTAAAATGTTCGCTTTGCATTTTTGTTGTCCAAATTTTGTCATTGTTAGAAGCTACTAAGCCATTCAATTTTCTGTTGCACATTTGAATAAGAAAGGTTCATTAGAGAGAATTAAAATGAAAAAACACGAAATAGAAGCATGTGGGAAATATTCAATAATAAGGGAATAAATTAGGAGATCTTCGTTTTGCCACATTGTTTACTTAATTTTCTTAACTTTAAATCCCGTTGAACCGTTTAATTTTTTACTGTATATTTGAGAAAATTGAAGAAAAAAGAGGAAGTAGAAACGAATCGAAATGAGACTTGATATGGAAATATACAACTAATAGCTTAAGATTTAGTTTTGCAGTTTTGTTAACCTAACTGTATTTATACTTTTAAATCCTGTAAAAGATCTTAGAAAATCTATTGAAAGAATTATGAAGAAAAAGACGAAAGAGAAGCGAGTGGGAGTTAGGAAATGGTAAGGAATAAGGAGAACCTTAAGAGAAAGTAGATTCATGTGAGAGTTAATCAATGGTATAGGAATAAACAAAAGGACGATTTTAAAACTTCCTTCTGCATTAGAGTTATCTTAATTTTCTTATTTTTAAATCCTGTTAAGCAATTACTTTTCTAGTCTATTTTGAACAAGAAAGGAGCATCGAGAAACTAGAAAAAAAGACGAAGTAGACTGGGATAATGTAATATGAGAGTGAACAAGGAAGGGCTTAAGATTTCGTTTTACAGTTTTGTTACCTTAACTTATTTTGAATCCTGTTGAACCATTTACCTAATTTTCATTTTCATTTTTTAATGCAAAAGGTGCATAGAGTAAATAAAAAAAAGAAAACCATGCGGTAGGAACGAGTGGAGTTAGGAAATGATATGGCAATAAACAAGGAAATGCTTGAAACTTATTTAGAAAATTTGTTACCTTAGTTTTCAATTCTAAAGACTGCTGGGCCATTTAATGTTTTAATGTATTTTTGTGTGCGGAGGTTGCATTGAGTCATTTAAAAAAGAAAACGGCGATGCGAAGCGAGTGGGAGTTATGAAATTGTATGGGTATAAACAAGAAAAGGCTCATAACTTAGTCAATAATTTTACTATTCTTCTTCTTTCCTCGCTGTAAAAGTCTGTTAAGCATATATTATACTGCAATTTTTAATGGGGATTCCTTCAATATTATTCTTTTAAATTAGTGTGATGTATATTAGAGTTGTAACCAATTACTTGTAAATTTTTTCGGCCGTTTGTGTGATGGGATTTGATACAATATTTAAGAACATATTAAGTGTTATTCTGAGAAAGTTCTTTAAGACAATAAAATAATTTTTTAAATAAACCATTTTGACCATTTTCTAAAGATAGTAAACAACCTTAATTTTCAACAGGGAGATTCCAGCAAACATATACAGAATTTAAATTAAGACTAGCTAAAGCATCAACACGTTCAAATGGACTTCTATTTTGTCTAATTAACATGTCTGTCTTTCACTTTCCGTTGCTGATTTTTTACAATAGTTAAATTTATTCTTCACATATTTAGAATTTAACTGAAGCAACCGTTTAAAAACGTTTGTTTACTATATACATTTAGAAGGCCCTTTTTAAGTAGCTTAAGGTCCAAATAAGTCCAATGAAATTTTTCAGGACATCCATGTTTTCCTACAGCAAGTATGGAGAAGCAAAAATTAGAAAACCAACCGCACCTCTCATGTTTTCCGTTGAAGCGTATTAAACCAAAAGAAAAAACCGACTAAGCTCTACATTTAATATGAAAACCTTCATTAAAACTTTTCCCGGAACAGAGAACGTTTGCTTTACCTTCGTGATGAGTAGAACTAATTGCAAGGTTTCTCATTTAAACCTCCTCTAAATTATCTTTCGTTTCACAGGCTTTGATCTCGGGAATCTTTATGAGGTCCTTTTGACTCCCGGCCAAGTGGAAATTTCAAAAAGATCATTATATACGCTCATGTACAACCTACAAAGACACACAAAGGGCTCCACTTGGGACCTTTGAGATCCTTTCGGATAAAATGCTAACTAGTTAGGATACGAAATTTTATTTTAGGTCATATTTTTTCGTCAGGATTAAATAGATAGTAAGGTAAGCTTGGAGTGGTTACGGATTAAGTGGAAATATCTGAAAGGGATTTTATGTCAGGCGGGTCTCAAGCTATGCCGACCCAGAAGGAATATAAAATAAAGAGAATATTAAATATCTGCACCGAATACGAAATTCTGCAAAACCTGTAGTGTTAGAAAACATGTTTATCTGGATATCGATATGGATGGTATTGGCGAGGGATGACTGATGATAATCCAAGTGAATCCAAGCAGTGGAAATGTGATTTGCATTACGAAGTGCTTACTAAATGACCCGTTTGGAAAATATATGAGCTTTAAACGCAACACTTTCACGAGAACTATTTTAATTTTTCTTTTCAAATCAACCCCACAAAAGCATTATTATCTGCCCGGGAAGAACGCGAAGCCTTAACGTCTACCCATTAAAGGCAGGACGGATATAAATTGTTTCGAGGGCAATAAAGAAGGTGTAATTTTCAACACTTCTAGATAATTTCGGCCATTTTTTCTAAGCCATTGTAAACTCAGTTCATATTAGGTGTGTTTAAACAGCGGTCAGGGTATTAAATTACCGGGCAATTTTTTACAGTGTCCAGGCAGAACGTTTAAAAAATGCCCGAGAGAGAAAGAAGCGCAAAAAGTGACGCAGAAATGTAGGCGGAGCGCTGAAAACTTTTCATTGGCGGAAAAGTCTGGAAAAAACGAGCTACTCCCTCTGGAAAACGCACAGCTCGTGCAAACATTATTTTTGGATGCCATAAATTTGCGGGCCAGAATAAATATTTTTGGAAGAGCAAAATGTTAAGGACTTTTCATTATACTGCAGAATAGAGTTTTAAGGCTATTATGCTCTATAACATTAGCATAAAAGAAATGTTTTATTTAATTGGCTCAGACTCGCTTGTGCGCCACTTAAAATGTACAGGAATGGTAAGAATTATGGAGAAATTATGCAAAATGGACTGAAATGTAAGCGGAAGCCCAGAGTTTAAATGACTTTGCTGGTTAATGAAGTTTTCCTTAAAATCCTGCACAGTCCTGGCTAATGCTGATAAAAAACAACAACTTGCGCCAACATTTTATTACCATACTGGCCAACTGACTATAATATTAAGCGGGAAGAAATTAACATAATAAAAAATATATAAAAAATTCGCGAAAGCCGCGCGGCGCGGCCGGAACTAATCGAAATTTTCAGCCCTGCATAATTTTTCTCTTCAAATGCATTTCAGTGAAAAATGTGTTTTGCTAAGAGCTAAAAACCGTACGAGAGGGAGCGGTGGCTTACTCGAAATATTGGGCACAAGAGGAAGGGTTTAGTAAAATCTGATTTATTGCATTTAGTTTTTCAAATACTTAATAATTTTATGCAAACTTTGCCGTGTGAATTGATGTACATTGTGTGCCATAAATTGTAAAATTTATCAGGGCAAATTGTTTGTACATATTAATATTTAACTAAACTGCAAACATTGTAACCAAAAGCGTGGAATCACATTGACATTTATCAGTCTACGGAAATCACTACCACTTCACACTTGAATAACGAAACACGTCAATCAGTATACAATTTTATGTGTGGAGAAGCAATTCAGCTGCAAGCAACAGTATTTATTTGCTCTAAGCCTAAGATAATGCATGGTAATGGTTTTGATAGATTAATTGCTATTACTGGTTTTCAACAAAACGTGGCACTCTAATACACATCAATGTTGAAATACAGTATATTGCCGTGGATGTAGAGTCACAGCCAGCAAGGTTTTCCGACTTAACACATGCTTATTTTTTTTAACCAAATCTTTCTAGATTATGAAATATATGTTTGCCGCCAATATTAACATGGCTAAAAATTTCCCGCATCGATTTCTGACGAAATCGAGTTACTCTAATGTTCATTAATATACAAGGTGTCCCATTGGTTCCAATTTGTTTCATAGAACTGAAGGTATGCAATTTCTGTTAGCCTTTTTGGAAGCTAAATGGATCCTAGTAATTGATCTGCTATAACTCCAGCCGAAACATTGATAGAAAATAGATTTGACGATGTGTCTCAGCTATTGCATGGGGACTTTCACCGTTCCATAGGTACGCAAGTATAGCCGAACGAGTACCCTGGATGCAATATTCATCCTAAGACAACTCATTGAAAAATCCATAGAATATAATAAACCTGTGTACTTATGCTTCATAAACTTCACAAAAGCTTTCGACAGAGTTCGAAAACGTTTTAAATGAAGAAAGCATATCATCACAAATAACAAATGTGAGAAATGATATAAACTCAGACAACACGACAAGATAATTACTGCAAAAGGAGTCACGCAATCCATACAGGTATACGACAAGGAGATTATCTCAGTTCCTTTCTTTTCAATTTGATTATGAACAAGTTCATAGAAGCACTGAAGAATAGCGAAGGCTACAGAATGGGAAATAAAAACATCAATGTACTGTGTTATGCAGATGACGCTGTACTGATAGCCAACAATGAAGACAATCTGCAAAGACTACTACACAAGCTCAGTCAAACTGGAAAACTGTATAACATGGAGATATCGAAACAAAAAACTAAAGCAATGGTTGTATACAAAGAACCAATAAGGTGTAAGCTAGAACACGAAGGAACAATAATAGAGCAGGTGATGACTTTCGACTATCTAGGAATTGAAGGGTCAAGTACTAGAAATTTAATAAATGAGACAAGGAAACAAGCGACGAAGGCAGCGCAAATAGCAGGCTGGCTGAATAATACAATTTGGCATAACAAATACATGCGTGTAGAAAGCAAAGTGCAAATATATAAATCAATGCTCCGTCAAATTTTAATCTATGCTAACGAAACGCGTGCAGAGACCAAAGCAATAAAACACAAAATGAGGACAACAGAGATGCGAGTTTTAATATCAATATTAGACGTATTACTGCGAGATAGATAGAGAAGCATAGATGTAAAAAGAACATGTAAGGTGGAAGACGTAGTGAAATGGATGAAGGTTAGGAAGAAGGAATGGAAGAACCACGTGGAACGAATGGGAGCAGAGAGATTAGCAAATATATGCAAAACAAATATACCAACTAGAAGAAGACCCCCAGGACGATCACTGAGAAGATGGATAAAAAGCTGGATCTCTTCGTCGGCGGAATAACAGGCCAGACAAACAGGAAGACATCCCCAGTCAAAGGAGGAAGAAGAAGAGAGCCCAACGATAATGAGGTTCCCTGTTTTCATTGTCTCCTTCGATTAAAGTTTGCACCAGTTGTTAGTTAAAGGGATGTAGAAACTGCTCCTTAAGAATTCACCAAACCGTGCTTCTGCTCGTATTATCCATGGTGGAAATTGGTTTCGTACTGGTTGTTGTCAGCTCTCACCATAATTGCTTCTTCCAGTTGCACATATCTAACATTCGTTCTTTCCCTGGTTATTTCACTTTTACGCTTCCTGTCTCTCGATAACATTGGAATACTCTAGCAAACATTTGACGGTACGGTAAACATCTATTGGGATATCGTTCTCCATACAAACGGGATGCCAACAACGAATTTCCATGGGCTAAACCATACACATAAACTATATCAACTAACTCTTCCACAGTATACGTAATCAAGATCGTGACAAAAATAGCAAAAACATCTAATTAAGATACTTCAAATCATCATCATCATCATCATCTGACATGGAGCCGACTCGAAATAACAAGGAAATTTAAAAAAATGTATTAAGCCTACGTAATGTTCAGATCATATAATTTCCTTAAGTCTGTAGGTATTCTGAGCTTCAGTGCTTATTTCCATTACTATGCATTTGCGAATATATGTTTATTAGGACTTTCTTCTTCTTGTTTCTGACCCAATAATACCCTGGTAAAGTATTACACAATTAAGGCGGGACACCCTGTATAAACAGTAACAGCTTGTCAACTTACGATAGTATTAATTGGAAATATTATGTGTTTTATTAACGAATATCATATGGTAGCAGTGTCTATGTAATGAATATATTTTCTACCTCTCTGAATAAAAATGGAGGGAACTGGAATCATTTAAATACCAGAATATGCGGACATAGTTTTTATCTATGAATTTTGTAATGGAAACGCTCGCAATGCAGCGAGAGAATATCCAAACAGATTTCCTAATAGACCATTTCTCAAAGAGACGGTATTAATAATTTCCATAATGACCATATTTGGTGTCCGGACAATCCACATGCGACCAGAACGTGTAATTTCCGATAGAGATTTAGTGTAAATGTTTGGGGTGGTTTATTTAACAAAACACCATTTGTAAATGTATTTGATGGAACTTTAAATGCAGAGAGGTACCATAGCTTTTTGAGCACCACATTTTTTGATCTACTGGAAGACGTTCCACTCCACCTGATACAATATATGTGGTATCAGCATGACGGGGCTCCGCCTCACCGAGGAAGACAAGTGACCGAATGGCTGCATACTCATTTTCCAAATAACTGGATTGGTAACGGAGGTCCTATACCACGGCCACCTAGATCTTCTTCTTCTTAGAGTACTTTATGTTTTACGAGACGTAGCGATCTTTTAACTAAACTACCGGACTTAAATCCGTGTGATTTTTATTTATGGGGCCACTTCAAGCAACTCGTTTATGCCGTGAAAATAAATGATCGTCATCAATTATTACGGAAGATTCGAGATGCTGAAACTCATATTAGAAATAATATGAACTTACTATGGGTGCAAGACAGTTTAGTTCGTCGTTGCCAGTTGTATATTCAGGAGAATAGACTAGGTTTTCATCATGAAATTACATCTAGCTTTCATTGCCAAAGTTTGTAAAGAGGCTAAGGAATCACCCTGTATTTATGAAAAAACAAAAGACTAATAAAACCTGTTGAAACCATAAATAGCGGTGTTTTTGCATATTAATAACTTTAACTTGTTAGTTATGACTCATAAAATAACGTTTACGAATTAAAAATGTTTTCGTTTCTGGATTCTTAATCTTAATACACAACTTTATGCCAAATATTGTAGGATATATAGGCTATTATAGAATTACTTGCATAATGTTCAAACAGCAAGAAATAAAATTCAAGTACTATGGTAGGATATGTTAATATTAAAAAGAATTATTTAAATCGGAGCACCAATGTCTTAAATAGCTCAATATAGGCTTTCACAAAATAAGGTGCAATATATTGCCAAATCTTACAAAAAAAAAAACTTGGTAGAGCAGCAATGGCTATCCACAAAATAAGGAAAATATAACCTAATCTAATAAGGGTTTAACAATAAAGAACATTTTTTATGATTGCATATTATAATTTGTTTTATCTGCATTGTTAGATATTTATCACAAAAACCATATTTAATTGAAATAGTAAACTTGCATGATTCAAAGAAATTTAGATCAATTATTGAGAAAATAAGAGTTTAGAACAAATATTATGAGAATAAAGGTTCGGTCTAGAATTTTTGTTGCAAAATGCAATAACGGCCGATAAAGGCTGAGATATTCATTAGGTACAAGTTTTTAATGCCGTATTACCTAAAATTTCATACTCTAAAACGTGTGGTATATATAAATTCAAGAAAAATTGTTAAATCAGGTAGATTCATTTCCCACAGTGACAACGAAATTTGAAAGAAGAAAGAATTAAACCGAAACTTTGGAAATTTTGGAAATATTCTGAATTTTTGGTTGGGAATACTCTAATAAAAGGAGATCTTTAGGGCTACAAGTATCTATTTGTTCAGTATATCCGTTAAACGTAATATCCCGTAAATTTACAAATATTATATAAAATATCAGTTTATTACCAGCTAAATTTTTGTACACAAAATGTAACAAATTTTAAAATAACTCT
>JABXWE010101979.1:0-91975 GCA_014611495.1 Limonius californicus
GAAAAAAACAATTAATAAAAAAAAGTTTAGATCAAAATATCAAATAAAAGTAAGTGAAAGAAATACACCTATTTATGCGAATCTTTTCACATGCTATACAAATTATTATTAAAAATTCTAATAGCGCGCCTAATATTCAGTTAACGCGGTATTTTAAATACCTCCCACTACAAATCAGAAGGAAAAGCCTGTTTTTCAAGGTGTAAGTTATTATCTTCTGATCAAATACATAATTATATACAGTACAGTATACATAATAAACTTTCGATTATCGTAAACGCTTTGTTTTCATTATCATTTACATTTCATTTAATCATATATGTATAATCAAAATATGGGTAGGCATTATGAAAGTTCCTACACGTACCTATTGCAGCGTTTTCTAAGGATTCCTATCTTCGATTAATGTGTTTTCAAATAGTATGATTTCGTGGAATTAATTAACCGCATTATTCGAGATATACCTGTAGCAGTAACAAGTAACCGGGCTATGGGGAAAAGCGAAGGCAAATGGTCCCATTTCCTGTATCGATAGAGTATAATAATTTACATTTATTACTTATTCAAAATAAGTTAAATATAAACGGATTTATCAGATAATTTATTGAAGGTCACCTCATATAAGACAGTATTCGTTCAAAAATCATTTTCCTAAACTTCTCCTCTTTTCATTTTCTACTTCAATCTATTTGCTTATGCTTGTCCTATTCCATTTTTTAAATCAGTATTGCGGTAACTGTCTAAAACTCATGCGGATACCTTAACTAATTAAATTTTTATGCGTTTTCTTAATTATTCAGAATCTGTTATGCGTGATTTGGACAGCAAGTTCCAGACTGGTTAACCTTCACAAATTTCCGTACAATTTGTGACAAGATAAAAGAACTAGTAGCAGTACGCTGCTAACAACAAATAATTAGAAATAAAGTGCTACATATCTATGCCTGGTAAGTATTTAATACACGTTATTAACGCAAACAAGTCTGATTATCGGCTTAACATAATACACGAGTGTGAAGTGTTACATGCAAATTATTACATTTATTTAAGGAAGATGATCGTGTCTAGTGTTTCTAGGATTCCGAAGGGCAGTTTTTTTCAAGTTCTAGCTGTTTTTACCGGTAAGTTAATGATACAATACTTTCTTGACTAACAGATAACTCTATATAAAAATATTTAAAGACGAATACACGTGGTAATTCGCTGATAGTATAAAGGTAATAAATGTTGTTTATATTTTTACATCTTTTTTTTGAATACAGAAATAACAAGTCATATTCTACATTTTTATTTCCGAAACAATCATAAACGTATACAAATGGCATTTATGACTTTTATTTTTTAAATTACTAGAAATAAAAATAAAATGCGCCCTTGTGGTTTATTTTTTATTGTTCCACTAGTCACATTTGAATTTTAAGTTACGATTCATACAAAGCGCAATTGAAAGGTTTACTTATAATCAAACTAGTCGCTAGTTAAGGTAAAACAAAACTGATAAATTCTTTTTTTTAAATGCTTCTCATAGTGTGAGTAAAAATTAGTAAAAAAGTTTTAGTACCACAGTTAAAGTAAAATTTTAAGTGAAATACACTAGTGTTATCTGCTATATTATCAATCTTAATGACATTAACTTGTCCGTTTTAAGAATGTCAAGACGATAATTTTCGTTTATAGTTTGTTCGGAAGATTGTTTTTTTCTAGAATAAGCTGTTTTCTGACAGCTAGTATTTAAAAAATGGTCAGATTATTTTCAAAAACCATACCAACAGGCTATGTTACAACACAAAGAGCGAGCGATAAAAAACTAAATTAGAGCAGGTTATGGAGGTGAAAACGTATGTAGTAACTTCCTGGTTATGTCATGTTTTGTGGAACTAACCTGACTCTACCCCTGAACAAGGAAATAAGATTAGGTTATAAAGTGTCAATGTCAAAACATTAATATGTAAAAATTGAATAACTTCACAAAAATAGTTCTGTTGGAAGCAGCCATTTTGTAATTCCTCCTTGACGCCTTAATAAAAGGTTGAAGAATTGTTTTGCGATATCTCTGCGCAGTCAATATGTTGGTGGAAAATATTAGGTCCACTAATCGTCTTTGGCTCAAACTTATCCACACATCTGTTTCCTCAAGGTAAAATGTGCTATTTCTGTAGACCACATTCTCATATTTTGTGAGTTGACATAACCATTTACTTGAAACCATGATGCACCCAGAAAAGAGTTTGGGCCAAGGCATCGTCATTCGTGGTGTCCAGAAACCAACGACAAAACTTCAATCGTTTTTCATAATCGGTCAGTAGAAGCTCGTGCACAGCAGTTAGGCAGACAAGTTTCGTAAGAAAGATCAGCTTGTTGGGAAACAGCCCTTAGGGAAAACGTAGATATGTTGGTAACAATTTCTTTAAGATTCTGCGTATCATCTTTATTTCTTTTTGTATCTTGTTCGCTGCCCTTTTTCTTTGTTACGCAGGCTTATCCACACACCTATTTTTTTTCGGGTGAGGCGCTTCCTCGGGTAATATTTCCTGTACACCACATTCTTATATTTTGTGAGTTTACATAGCCGTTTAAGACAAACCATGATTCATCTGAGAAGAAAGTTTGGTCGAACATATTGCCAATGACGTCCAGGAACCAACGACAAAACTCTACTTGTTTTTCATAATCGGGCAGTCTGCTCGTGCACAGCAGTTAGGCAGTGAGAGATCACGTGCAAATCCTTTTTCATTATAATTTGACAAGTTTCGTAAGAAAGATCAGCTTGTTGGAAAACAGCCCGTAGGGAAAACATAGATATGTTGGTAACAATTTCTTTAAGATTCTGCATATTATCTTCATTTCTCTTTGTATCGCGCTCGCTGCCCTTTTTCCTTGTTACGCAGGCTTATCCACACACTTATTTTTTCAGGGCAAAGCGCTTCCTCGCATAATATGTAGATTTCCTGTACACCACATTCTCATATTTTGTGAGTTTACATAACAGTTTACGTGAAACCATGATTCATCTGAGAAGAATGTTTGGTCGAACATATCGCCATTGACGTCCAGAAACCAACGACAAAACTTTACTCGTTTTTCAGAATCGAGCAGTGAAGCTCGTTCACAGCTGTTAAGCAGAAAGGGAACATGTGTAAATCCTTTTTCATTATGAACTGAGAAGATCCATAAGAAAGGTCAGCTTTTTGGGAAACAACCCGGAGAGAAGTCGTAGGTACGTTGACAAAAATTTCCCTAAGATTCTTAATATTTTCTTCATTCCGCTGTGTAACTAGACCACTGTCTTATTTACTTCTTATGCCAGCCTGTTTATCGAAGTTAATGTATTGAATGCATTAACGCATAGTAAAACGAGTTCAGCGCATTAGAGGTCTAAACTGAAAGTCTTGGGTTCAATTCCCAGTACCGGAACATCGGATTTTTAACGGCCGTTCTCCCTCGCAAGACAATGGCAAACCAGTGAGATGTTCTGCCTAGTAAATTAGAGTAGAAGTGTTTACACTTCCCGTGATTCTGAGCCCACGTTAAGCCGTAGGTCCTATATGTCTATGGCACTCTAAATGCTCAATAGAGGCATAGGAGAAAAGATCGCTACGTCTCGTAAGAGATAAAGCACTCGAAGAAGAAGAAAACGAAGCGATCACCAGCACTGTATAGTCTTGCTAGAAATTTTGCATACAACCATGAAGCGAATATTGCCATGCACCATCAACTTCCTGGCCGTTGCGGAAATAAGCCTCAACCATAAATGCTTCTTGTGTTATAGTGAAAACTATTTCTGTTTAGTTAATAAATTTTTACGTCTTATTATTTTGACATTGAGAGTTTATAACCTGATCTTATTTAATTCTTTAGGAGTAGCGTAAAGTTAGCCTCACGACACCATAACTATGTAGTTACGGCATACGTTTTCACGTCCACGGCCTGTTTTAATTTATTTTATGTTTCGGTCACTTTTTTACTATTAGCGTGTAAAATGATTAAGCCATTATTTAACAATTATATATGCTTCATTCATTTGGAGGTCTATGATCAATCGATTTTTCGATTAAAATACTGCATACATATGGAACGTTAAATTAATCGATTTTTTTATTAATGATTATTTGATTATCCGATTAAGTTATTAATACAATCATCTACAATGTAATTTACATTCGTAAGAGGTTCTTGATTATTTTGATCAAATAGACATATTTCGAACGTTTCTAGTGTATATTTTTATGTAGTTGAATTTATTTAAAATGCAGGTACTCCCTCGCTCTCTCTCTCAGTACCATTAGTTAAATGGACATTTTGGACCGAAAATAATCATTTAAATAATGGTTAGGATCATTCCTTATAAAGTCAACTTATGTTTGAACCTTCACATCATCGATTTCAATGAAATTAACGGATAAGTGTCGGTAAATGGAGACGTAAAAGTACAAATTTTAGGACGTGAAATATTTAGGGCTTCGAAGTGATAGACTCAAATTTTGAGCATTCTTCCCCCAATAACGTATAGTTTTTAGTTTAATAATAATACATATTTTGCGATAATTGTTTAAATGATGATATATACATTATTTAAACTATATGGAATTCTCTTTCATTTGATATATAAATTGCCCAAGTTTGTTTGTTATATTCATACAAAATATACGCGTACATGATCATAAATGTTTTTGCAGTTTGTCGAAAATTGGGGAAATTAACTTAGATAAAAAAATTTACGTGTTTGACAACTATAATTCTTCATAATTGTGGAAAGTTTTATCGTGAGATCTCAATGGCAGCATAGTGAAAATAAATATTTTCCAACGTGCGTCGGCTCTACTCATATTGCCAGTCTTGCTTGAATTAAAGTCAAATCGCAGTTTGTTATGATGGAAACACAATCTGACTTTGGAAATTGGCTCCTACAATAAAATTAATAATTTACAAATTTGGCATAATTTTAGTCATTACAAAGAGAACTACTTACAAATATTAAATAACTAACCTTTATTCTAAGATTTCAATGTGAAAACAGTTGCTTTCGGGGCGTACTTGAATTTGCGATTTCCGTTTAAAATAAAAGAAAAGCGTAGTTTGGCTACTTTCAGTGAACTGTATACTGACGTTAGTATACAGTTCACTGGCTACTTTACACCCAATAGTTAGGTCCGTATTTCAAAAACAAAGAAAAGTTAGAACATATAAGTTTTGTTTTCTATAGGAATGTTTAAAACATTGACACTGTGGCCATACATTTATTCCAAATTACAACTCCAAAAGATTTGTTCAAATGAGGCCAAAAACCTTAGGAGTGTTCACTTTTTAAATATTACTAACACAGAATATGAAGAAGAAAAAATACTATTACAGAAATGATTTAATAGAGCAGTACAAAAAAGATACGCAGAAGTACCACTAATTTATTCCACATTCCAGAACGCAAATGAAATCTAAATTATTTTAATTTTCAGAAGACGAAATCGTTGTAAATGTTGGGAAATAATTGTTTTGGGTATACTACTATTGTTAATATTCGTGAATAACTGTTTCTACTTATGTTACCCATTGCTGTAAATATTTGTGTCTTTATGTTAATGACTTAATGTTAAATATTCGTAAATACTAGTTTCTGTTATCCGAATTAATGTTATTTTTATTTTTATTATTAATGTAGGTATGCGTGAACGTTGTTTTCGTTTATGTTAGTTGTGTTTGTAAATATTTGTAGGTAGTTCTTTTTTGCGATGACTAACATGATTCCAAATTACTTTATTATTAATTGTAGGAGCCAATTTCCACAGTCAGATTCAAGCACGATTGGCAATATCAGTAGAGCCGCAGTTGGAAAATATTTTTTTTCACTATGTTGCCATTGAGATCCCACGATAAAACTTTCGACAATTATAAAGAATTGTAGTCGGCAAACACATAAATTTTATTATCAAAATTAATTACACCGACTTTCGACAAATTGCAAAAACGTTTCTGATCATGCAGGCGTATGTTTTGTAAGAATATAACAAAAAAAACATGCGGAAGTTATACATAAAAAAATCACATTTCATATAGTTTAAAATAATGTATATATCATCATTTAAACAATTATCGCAAAATATGTACATTTATTTAAACTAGAAACTACACGTTATTGGGGGAAAAAATGCTCGAAATTTGACAGCGTATAACTTCGAAGCCCTTAATATTTCAAGCCCCGAAATTTGTACTTTTACATGTCTCCATATACTAACACTTATCCGTTAGTTTCACTAAAATCGGTGAAGTGAAACGTAAGTTGATTTGATACGGAATGGTCTGGTACAAAAGGACTTAGGGAGTGTCTACTTGTCTCTTTTTAAAGGCTGATTCCCACTATACGTTAAGCCGGCGGCAGGCGACCGACAGGCACCGCACCGACGACATATTATCAAATGTACTTACAATAGGAGTATTCACACTATACGTCACCGACACGGACAATCAAAAACAGTCGCCGGCCGGCATTGTTGACGAGAATGTTTTGATGGTCGGCGTCTGTCTGTTCGGTGACGGATCTGATAGTGTGAACAGAGTGTCGCCTGCTTGCCACCGGCATTAACTATTTGCACTTGCATTTTTGTGAGCTTAACATCTATTTTGCAACAAAATGAACGACGAAAAATTAATTTTGCTAGTTGAAAGCAATGAATTGTTATATAATATGCGCCATCGAGACTATAGTGACAATACCAAGAAAGAACGAACTTGGAAGGAAATTGGCAAGGAATTAAAACAACCAGGTAAGTGCTAACAATGCCTCCCCCTGAAATTAATAATCAACCCCGAGTTAATATTCCTTCTACGGTTAACACTGGCACCCATACTGGAACTCCCATCAGTTCAAAGACACATAGGAGAACTAAACAAACTACAGTTGAGACACCGTCAACGGTTCTAATGAAATATATAGTGGAGCAAAATAGAGAATCGAAGCATCCAATCGATGCTTTTCTTTCTGAGATAGCAGAAACAATCAAAACGTTTCCGCCCATTTACCAGCACACGGCAAAATCTAAAATATTCAGCGTGATATCTGAAATTGAGATGGAAATTCTATTAAAATCGCAACCACCACACACGGTAGTTCCGTTTCACCTGCAGGTAGCCAATCAATGGTTCACTTCCAACCGTCTCAAGAAATTACCCAACCAAGACCACCCGTTTTGAGTCAGTCAGGAGCAACTGGGTTTGCTCCAGTAGGTTTTATCCAAAGGTCCAACTTAATTTCGCTTGAACCACAACGACCACAGTCTTCCCAGAGTCAAGCAAGCTACGCGATACCATCACCACACTCATCGACATCTTCGGGTTCCAGTAATTTTCAATCATATCAATATGACAATTAATAAAATTAGTGTCTGCTCAGTTTATTATATTTAAAGTACAACAAATATCAGTACATTATTACTGTCTGCTCATTTTCTGTTGACGATTTGAAATGTCTAAAATGGTAGGCTATGAGAGTATGCCGTATATTATATTTATACAGAAATTATTTCATATGTCGTAGTTACCTGTCAATCAGGCAAGCGGCATACTCGCATAGCCCACCATTCTAGACATTTCAAATCGTCAACAGAAAATGAGCAGACAGTAATAATGGACTGATATTTGTTGTACTTTAAATATAATAAACTTACCTTAAACAAACAGCTAATTTTTCAATTGGTGTTATGGCCCCCTAAACGTAGTACTTTTTTTAACAATAGCGTCTTCAATATTGGTTAATAAATCATTAAATTAATATCTGGACATCCGGAACTATTGGTGAAATTTAGCTTCATCGTCCAGTAGTTCCCTATATAATGTAAATAATTCTCTTTCGGTTTTCCTGTTCAGCAATGATTTATGTATCCATATCTTTCGACGCTGGCTTTTTCTACTTGATTCTTCTTCCTCTTCCTTAAGTAACAAAGCAATTATCGCTAAATCACAATTATTGTAGTTCTTGAACATTGTGTGCTGCACAGAACTACTGAAAATGACTAAATATAAAATACGGTGAGGTAGCACTGCCTGCTACCTGCTAGATGGATAGTGGGAATGAAAACAAAATATTGTCGGTCCGGTGCCTGTTGGTAACCTGCCGCCGGCTTAACGTATAGTGGGAATCAGCCTTAAGGTTAGGGCGCATAATTCCACAGCCCCCATTAAAAAAAAATTCGACTATATTTGTAAATATGAATACAACAGCCAATTTACGTTTGTCAATAAACTTAAATCATATGCTTGACTGACTCATCGACTTTTTTATTATTCAATAATTAACCAATTCACTGTTTTTTGTTAAAGATTATTGAACTGCTTCGTTAGTTGTTCCAGACTGAATAGTCAGAGTTCGTTTATCACAGTATCTATAAATTGATATTATACCATTACTACACTGTTCAAAACGTTTAATGGATATTTAACAATAAAAAAGAGGCAGTCAAAATATCACCTTCAAATACTTTTACAGTTCAACTGCAACTTTTTTAAACAAAAACTCGAACTCTTCTTGTCGTATTTAAACTTGTTTCTGTAAGGTCTAATGAGATTGTCGCTAGAGGGTATCAATTACAGAGCTGATGTTTACGAATGAATACAGAGAACTTTAATTCTTACTTAATAGATACAAAAACTAAAAATTAACAATGCGTATGATCTCCACGAATAACTAAAAATACTTGACATCTTGTTGGCATGGATTGAGTCAAAGTATTAAATAGTTCTTGTAGAATTGCATCCTATTCTCTGTGAGATCAATTTGAATTTCTGGAATTATACGAAGCGTGCAGCAACATGTCTTTGAAACCATCCCAAGTATCTACAACCGGATTATCATCAGAGTAATTTTCTGGTCATTCCATATTATCGATTTCCATTCACAGTTGTCCACGATGTTCGCTCAAATTGGACGAGCATTATCATCTATCTATAAACATGATGTTCATCTAGATACCTTTGGGTAGTAAGAGAGCCATTATGAATGATATAAAGAACCATATGATTTCTAATACTTATCTGGACCCATATCATCACACTGCACCTATATACTTCCCGGATATATTGCGAATTATTTCGTGTTCCGGATTTACCCTAAATTGAAACACGTCTGTTATCTATCTGGTTGCAAAGTGAATCTTGACTCGTTGACGCAAAGGGCCTCCCGCATTTGGATTACCTATTCGCCGATAGCTGCCACATACATACGTAGTGTCGAAGTAGTCGACCAAATCGGTTACATCTTGTGGCATTATGGTTCGTAAGTAATCCATTCCTTGCAAGACGTCTTCGACGGGGAGGAAAGCAAACCCATCCAGCATACCACAAAATAAATTAAAAGCTTTATCTTCTCGGTATGTGATTTCTAAACTTAATCCTTGGATCTTCCATTGGGTGCTCTGGGTTAGATGATAGAAGCAACCGCGAATCACAAGATGATCACCCATGATCATCACTCCTTTCTTAATTGCCATTAAAATTAAAACTCACACTAGTATCCTAGGAAGTGAAAATCTGAACGGTGACCAAACGCGTATTGACGTACGCTTTACTGCCTTCCAGCGACAATCGCGTTTCAAATTCGTTTTAATAATTGCTTAAGTTATTTTTGTTTATTCGGTTAGATAATCGCATAGATATATGTAATGTTACTGTTTGCCATTACTAACTGCTTCATATGGAGAAAAAGTTTTGATTTTAATTTTATTTCAGGTACTATCAGCGTAATAGCAGATGGAATGCAATATGGATGGTCCGCCCCAATCATTCCAATTCTGGAATCCGAAGACTCTCCCATCAAAATACATAAATCTCATGTGGTGTGGATCGAAAACATTTATATGTTGGGCGCGTTCGCCGGTATTCCCTTGACCATATTCCTTGTGGATAAAGTTGGAAGGAAGTTGTCAATGCTGATCGCTGCAGGATTAAATCTATTCGGCTGGATACTGATCGCAGTTACTTCCTCTGTGGAGGTTCTTTTCGTGGCGCGTTGTGTCACGGGCGTTGCAAGCAATTTTGCATTTGTTGCGTCTCCTATGTACATCGCAGAAATAGCCGACGAAAAGATACGCGGCTTTTTATCCTGCTTCAGCTACGTCATGATGCTAGTCGGAATTTTGGTGATATACGCAGTGGGACCGTTCGTGTCCGTCGCGGAATCGTCAATAGTTGGCGCATGTTTTCTGATTCTGCAACTGTTCACCTTCCCGTTCATGCCAGAAAGTCCATATTATTTATTGATGCGAGGAAAGGAAGAAAGTGCCCGAAAATCTTTGCAACGCTTGCGTAAAACCACGGATGTGACGACAGAATTCGAAGAAATAGCAGCTGCAATACAACGTCAAAATTCGGAAAAGGGAAGACTGATTGATTTGGTTCTTATAGATAGTAATCGGAAGGCGATGCTTATCATAGCGGTTTTGAACGCTGCTCAGCATTTCAGCAGCATCAGCGTTTTGTTGATGAACATCCATAGTATATTAGGGGATGCAGCGTCAGTTCTCGCACCAAGTACAGCAGCTTTACTTTTCTCGGTCATTATGTTGGTAGCTGCTTGTATAGCCGCTTGTATGGTTGATAAGGCTGGACGAAGAGTTCTTTTAGGCTTCTCCAGTTTACTTACAGGCCTAGCTCTACTGGCTCTAGCAGTATATTTCGCTATTAAGAACGCTGGGTATGATGTCTCAAGTTATACATGGGTGCCGGTAGTTGCGGTCATGGTCTACGCAGCTGCTTTTAAAAGTGGATTGGGAATAGTACCATCGGTGTTGACGGCGGAGCTATTTCCCACAAGTGTTAAAGCTATGGGGATAACCATAGGAGACGCCATGTATGTTCTGTTTGCGGCCATTTCCGTTTATCTGTACCAGTTTTTAGCAGACGGATATGGAATACACATTCCTTTCTTCATATTTGCCGCTTCCTGTTTGCTGACAACTACATTTGTTATATTTTATATTCCTGAAACGAAAGGGAGAACTTTAGAAGAAATACAGTTAATTTTAAAGGGAAACGTTCTCGACTCGAATAAGAACAAATCTAAAAATAATATGAACGGAAATGTCAATGCAGCAATGGAAGACGTTTTCTGAATATTATAATGTTCTCATAATTCGTTTTGTTACCGTAAAGTAGCTGTAATTGTAAATAATGTTTACTATAAGGGTATATTTATACTTTACACGTTCTTAAGTGCAGTGATAGCAGGAACTCATTTCCTTTAAATTGAATTATCATGTATAATTACTTAGCATTAAGAAGCGAATTAGGTAATTTAATTATATAGTAGTAAAGTGGAAACATTTCAAACTGTTAGTGTCAACAGTATTAGATAATTTCATGTGAAGTTATCAGGACATGCACAAGTTGATATTCTCCAATAGAATACTTTAAGCTTTATTGTACAATGGCTGTGAAAAAAATTTTTATTATTGATTAATATTGATTTAAAGTCGTTACGTTTGTACTGTAATTCTACTTTGCCTTTTACTTCTGTAAACTATGAACAGTAATTCTAACAATTTGCGGATATAGCAAGTTGTATGTACCTGACATATTCACGTTAATGTTTCAGTAACACCATTTGGGTGCTACCGTTTGAACACAGGATTGTCAGATACTTACCGCCTGGGTGCCGGATTAGTGACAAAAACATTTTTAAAATTCCAAGGCACTGTACGAAATCCAAAATAAAAGCGTTTAGATTTAAAAAAGTGCTTCCACATTTTCCGATGCTTAAAAGTTCTTCCTTATTCTTAAACTACAGTACGGACTGATTTTGAGCTGTCATCATAGTGCAGAAATATTGCTAGGACAACAAAGCTAAAATAAATTGAACGGTAGGCAGTGCAAATCGATTTGTTTGGGTTTACTTAATTTTCTGTGGCAATAATTAGTCCTTTTGTAAAAATTCACAAGGCTCATTTCGATGTCACAATTTATATAAGCAATTTTTTAAATATTGGATTGCCACAATTTCAACAAAATCTACACTTAGCAAATATTTGAAAATTTGTGTCGTTATATGTTTTCTAATAAGGCCAAAATTAGTTCCAGAACACTTACAAATAATTCCGATTTTGTTATAAAGTGCTTTGATAATGCTCTTCTATAAGGATATTAACCTCCTCAAAATCTCGAAGCGCAAACGTCCAAAAATTCGTCAGTATTTATTCTACTGTTTTTTTTGATACTTTAAATTCGGCATCAAGTCGGAAAATACATTAGACCAATATTTAGGAGAGTGAAAAATGTACCGTAGCAACTTCTGTCCACACACATACATTTTACACAAAAACGAAACCAAACTGATTAAGTATACTGCTGTGGATCACCCAGTATTGTAAATAATAAATATACTTCCTGTTAATAGCTCCATTTGTATTTAGACCCAACGTTGGTTGCTTTTGTACGCACTCTCATAAATAAATTAATAAAATTATAATTTGTTGCTATTATCCACGTAGTTGCGCCCAAATTAATATTTTGATACAGTATCCTTCGTTGGACAATCTATTGTTGATTAAATAAATTAAATATAAAGTTGCTCTTATAAATTCTTGAATAAATCTGAGCTATTTCCACAAATAAATACTTAATCTCAATGTTTTAATATGCTGCAAAATAAAATTTTGGGCCGTTCGACCTCTCTTTTCAAAACTATAGTGCAAGATTACGAAAGGTTGAAGTGTGAATGACAAATCAATAAAACTATCTGTTTCCTTATTTACAAATATCCAAATTATTAACTGCCGTAGAAATAGTTTAGTAGTTAATAGAAATTATTTTAAATTTTGCGTAAGTGTTCCTTCTTCTAAAATCACTTTAATTGTTTATGTATTAAATTCGTTGATGTTAAATAAATTAAATGTTTGAATGTCTTCTTTCAATAGCTTAAATTTGACGTTTTACACTCTGTTGACTTTTATACACGTCATTTGCAGCCACGATTAAAACACATCGAAAAACAACACGATCTATTGACACCAAGAACGCAGAATTACAATTCCAATCTTGAACAGATGAACAATATCAAGAGAAACATTTAGAAGAGCAACGCTTTTAGTTTAAATCTGTGACGCATGTCCCAAGTTCGACAGTCAATCGGGAAATAGACCACATTTGCAAAACATAACTAATCCTAAATTTTACAAATAACTGTTTCATATTTGAAATATAAATAAATCTGTTTCGAAATTATTGTACTACATGAAATTATACATACTTTGATATCCCACACGGATATAATTAGATGGTTAATAAGCGAACAAAAATTATTAAATTCGTTAAAATTACATATTTTTGTTAAATTACAGAAAAAAACATTAAGAACATTTAAATATGCTCTTTGAACACCCTAGATCAATTAAGCATTATAAAATCCCACACAGTAAATCCCAAATTTACATAAAACACATATTTGTTTACATTTGTAGCAATGTTTTAATACAAGTCTATTTGCAGGTTAAGCACCCATAAATGGGGATGACAAAAACTTCAAAAGCTACTACATCAACAAATACAACTTAACGTCATCTTGCGGTCTTGAAGAAAAAACATCAAACAGCACAAAAAAATACCCATCGGAAATGACCACACTATAAGAAAATCAGCCCCAAACTTTGTTTAACAATTTCTTTCAGAGACACTCAATTGTAATGGTTTAAGTACAGACTCTAAGCTTGCTTAACCAATTAGGAATAAGACAACACAGCAACACATTATATATTTTTCTTCGGGAAACATCATTTTTATTATCGGCACAATAATTTCTAAATTAGAATCACTTTATTTAAACGTAATGAACACTTTGAAGTTTAAAGCCGATTTGCCACATTTATTAAAGTTTAAAATTGCCTCACGTACTTTACGGCAGCTTGCTGCTTTCCACGAAATCTAAAATTTATTGGTGTTGTTTAACAATTTCATTATACCCCCGGAATGAACAGACTCAATTTATTTGGACCGTGGTAATTTATAAGACCTTTTGTTTTCGAAAATAGAATTATACTTTAACGTCTTATTTATCGCGATCATTTTAGAAACACAAATTGTACTCGACATGATAAATCATTCGTTCCAAATCCCATTACAAGCAACGAAACAAACATTCTGTTTAATTTGTGAAAATTATACGTTTGTTTTACAACTTCTAAAGCCTAGATTTTAATATTTGTGTCAAGTTACTAAATTGTGATTTAACACTTGTTTTTCCCAGCAACATGGCTAATCAGGACTTATTTTTGCTAACGACAAGATATGTGAACGTAATAAAGTCGTACAAAATAGACAGCTGGGACTCACTATACAACTAATGTTGATGTACCCCCTTCGTAATATTTGAATGGTTGTTTGGAAAAATAATACATCTAGGAAAATTGATCAAACTAAGAACTTAGATTTCCTTTAATTAGCTGTCTTAAAGTTTACAGAAATTATCATTTATTTTTGCAATTGGTACGCTTGATGCTACATTGCTATTTTCTAATACGTACGAATTTTCATTGCAATACCTTCACAGCGGAACCTAGAAGGATCGATGTTCGATACAGCATCTTAACTTTATTATACAAGGTGTTTAAAAAAGTTATGATTGCCTACGTATAGTACTCATTGAACCAAAGCAAAAGTGTGTTAATCAAAATATGTATGTCCATAAAACAACTGTTTCAGATATATTTTTCAAATAATTTTTCAGTCATATATTTCAAAACCACCATAATCCTGTACCATTATGACTAGATCGGTATATGTTACATCTCCTTTTCTATTGTTGTAGAGCAACATCCGCATATATTTTGATAACTGTAAGTGTAATTACAACACCTTTGTCTTAATCCCTTCATTATTAAAAAAACCTTCAAAGAACTCCGCTGCCATAATTAGTTTGTATACTTACCCATCATAGAGGTTTTGCATAACTTTGACTAAATTTTGTCAATTTCTGTTCAATGCCTTCCAAGGATTATTTATAAGGTACCTACGATACACTATCATATGCCTTCAGTAGCTCTATAAAAAAAAGATGTATTTCTCTACCCGTAACTATTTTTTTATATATCAATTGCGCTAAACAGAAAATGTTATGCAGGCAGGATTTACCTTGTGTAAAACCACTTTGTTCTTCTGCTTGTTTCTGTTATTATTGATTTTCCATTTTATTCTTTATTATACGACCGTAAATTTTACTTAGGGCCGGTCTTTCAATGTTCCCATAAAAGTCTCCGATAGTTGTCAGGCGATATAAACTAACATCTAGGATAAATGTACCCGACGGCGTTGTTGCATATTTCAATATACTTATCCTGTTAGTTAGGAATCGGCGAAATTTAGCGGTATATAAAGCTAGTTCGCCTCCTCGTGGTGCATCCTGAATAACGCTAAATGAACTAGTAGATACTGGCAGTTAGATAATCTTAGGATCTCCCGACTATAAGACGGTATTTTCAAGAGCAGAAATGATATCAGACATAGCTAAGGGTCTTTTTCAGAACCCGTTGACAATATCAACCTAGTCCCTATACCGAAAACTCATTGCGGAACGAAAGAGCAACTACTGAAAAGGGCTAAACTAACGGGCTATGAACTGCTAGTGCTACGTATCATTAACGATATGGTGTAGGAACGTACGTTAAGCAAGATATAGGAAATACTTCTCTTGTTTTCACGTCCACAGACGACGAAATCCATAACGTTGTGGTAAAAAAATGGGAAGCATCACCGTCTCCAACACTTACAAGCCGTCAGTCATCTTCTGGCCAGCCCAAGTTATTCAAACACACCCTTACTCCGCTATGTACGTGGGTGACTATAACAGTCATCATAATCAATGGAAATATAGAGACTACGACACAAACGGGAGCACATTAGCAAAATGGACAGAAGACGATTACCTTATCCTTGTGTTTGATGCTAAATACCGATTTATATTTAAATCAGCTGCGTGGAGATAGGAATACAACCCCCATATATGTTTCATTGCGGCTGACAACAAAGACCAACCCCTACTAGTACATTCCTGGTTGGTCCCAAAACAGTGAGGAGATGTACCGAAACTTTTGCGAAACTGGTGGTCAAGAAATAGCAGATGAGCTACTTCATAGCCTAGATGCAGCGAGACGGCTGAACTAGAACTAGACAGAGACTATAGAGAGCCTGGACTGAAGCATGGACATTATTAAGGAAACTAGGAAGCGGAGTCTCCACACAAAAACAAAAACAACTGCTAGTCCAAATATCGTTGCTTCACGTATACTAGCGACATCCAGAGCACTTTAAGACAAAACTTATACAATTGAGGTGAAACGAGAAGTCAAAACCTTAAAGGTTGAAGCCATAGAAACCGAACATTCCCGTCCCTTTACATGCGAAGAAGTTTCAAATGCTTTTAAGAACGTCAAGCTAGGAAAAGCCCCACGGTTTGACAATATCTACCTTGAATTATTAATAAACTGTAGCAACACCGAAGCTTCACAGGCCCTTCACGACCTATCCGGCAATTTGAACACTTTAAGGGTAACCATTCACTAACGTTAGCTGCAAAATATGTTAGCGCACCATCTAACTGCAACGATAAATTTTCCTATTCATCCAATAGTAAATTTTCTAATTTCTCTTCGAAATCTTTATTTAAAAATTGCAAAAAATCGTTACCTCGCATTATGTTAGGAAGCAAAAAAATACCAGACTATGCAAAATACCCGATCAAACGTTAATTGAAAAATCTACTTTGATGTCTTTTACAATAGTACAGGTGTCGGTTTTCGGCTGCCCAATAATGGATGTTGTTATTATTAGAACATCCGTGTCTACTAAAATTACACTCATCCGTCCAGAGAATTTTTAAGATAAAATATGGATCACGATCATTTTGGTTTATTAGTCACTGACAAAATTCCAACATTCTTTGGTAATCTTATTGTAGAAAAGTTTGCACTTTCGGAAATGGTAAGGATGTAGTCCTTCTTGGGTCAATATTCTAGAATACTGACAATGATTTACCCCAAAGAGGTTTAAAGTTCTCTGTTGCTGCAGCCTTGAGTAATCCTAACAAAATCTAAAATCTCTTCATCCGTTCCTGCTGTTCTTTGTCTACGTGCATCAGGTCTTCCTGGAACTAAGCTACCAGTGGTTTGCAGTATACTGTGTAAGTTAAAAAATGTTTTGTGGGTTGTATACCTTCGACCAGGAAACTGTGTAGCGTAAGCCCTTTCCGCAGCTCTAGCATTCATACCCTCAGATTGCAGTGGCACGGGACCTACGGCTTTACTTCTTCTCTGACAGAAGACAGAAGATTTTTCACTGGTAGAAAAATCGCACCGACTTCGGTTGGATTCCAACCCGTGACCCTAGAATTTAAATGCAAATACGCTAACCACTAGACCACTGAGGTCGGATTTTGTAATAATGAAAAGACTTAATTAAGCAGCGTTGTCAAGAGTAGGTACTTTTTCGTGGGGAAAATGCGAAGCAAAAAAATTTTTTTTATTTAGTTTATTTTAATTTTAATTATGCATTCATGTTTTTGAATTAGTGTTCCACGATATTAAATTTTTTTGATATTTCATCGTAGTAAAACAAAAAAGAAATCCATATTTCAGCGATTATTTCTGCGCTATTATAACAGCCACGCTATTTCTGTTTGCGTTTTTAGGGTCAATCTTAAATCTACTTTAACCACTTTTTTAGTGGGGAAGAAATATTGAAACACTAGTTTCTAGAGCTTACGAATTTGTATTAAAATACGTTTATAGCAAAGTTCCACACAGTTTCTTATTAATTGTATAGTGTGGATGTTTCCTTGTTTTTGTTTCGTTTCCCTATAAGTAAGCTCGATCTGTCACGTTTATTCACAGGATAACTAATATTGTGGTTACAAGTTAACCAAAAGAAGATGAACACAATGTTGTTGTGTGTTAAGTGATGTCTGAAATAACTTAATTATTTAGTTGTTCAATGGCAGTGCGGAAATTCGGCATAACAGCTTTATGAATGACTGCTGTGGGCGGAATCGAAGCAGGAACTTTGTTGCTAGTAGTTTAATGACGAAATGTATATTCAGCGTGTTAACTTCCAATTAATATGAGCAACTGGCCCTTTTGCCAAGTTTACGTGAACTTGTGTGTATTGAATAGTGATGCTATAGTAACTTCTGGTGACGGGAGTTGACTAAGTAGTCTAAGTTAAGGAACTAAACAGCGTATGAGTTTAGAACGAACACGGTTATATTGACGTTAGAGCAGCAAAAACGGGGTACTACGTCGTAGACACTTAGTATGGAAATTAATCCTCACGTGAATAAATAGCCATCGGATTTTGCAAATCCCAACTAAAATACCGATAATGTTCTAGTTTTTGCATCGTTCGACGGGTAGGAGCCTAATTAAAAAGTAAGTTTCTGATGTAAGTATTCGAGGACTGTAGTGATAATAATTAAAAAGTTTTCTGTGCTAGTTTCACAATAATCAAAGCATTATACAATATGTAGGGAATTAGTTTTCTTAGCTGTATTTTAGGTGCATTTGTGCCAAAAGTAATCCGTTAGAGTTTAACTTCGCAGACACATCCATCAAACCTAGTTCCAGCGGCGGTATTAGGAAAATGTATTGCAGCTACAAAACCTAAATAATATATGACTGTAGGTTTTCAGCAGTTTAATAGATCTTTGAAAAGTCGGAAAGCTGGAAATGATAAAGTTTGTACCAGGTACATCGATTAATTGACACTTTTTAAGCGTTAAGTAGCATGTGTAATATCTTTCCTACCCATATCAATTTCTTTGAAGGATTTTGTAGAAGAAAATCAAAAGATCTGGGGTAAGATTAATGTGCTGGCCACTTAGAAGGTTTATGTTTCTTGATCACCTGGCTTAGCAGTCTTAATTCCAACATGTTCTCGTGTAGTACATAACATAACAGAAATCGCAGGTTGTAGGTTCCCTGTCAGGAACACAACCTAGTTGATGAATATACGCCGAAAGCGTGCGCAACAATTTATTATTTGTCAGATTTTAAGTTACCTGCACTAACGTTATGATATGATACAGTGCTTGCAAATTTGTTTTCATTCACCCTTTCAATTGACAGACGGTATTGTATTAGGGTTTACTCACGGTATGACTGAAAATTCTTCAAACTTTTTGTATTTGCTATGCCCGAATTCGAAGATCAAAAGGCTTACTCAAAAATGTTGCTTTTCTAATGGTTAGTTTACTTGACATTAGAGGAATTCTGATTATTTGTTCATTTAGTAAATCCAAGTGTTTTCTTTAACATATAGGAACATGTTGGTGTTCAAATTCTTCATTTGAAGAAGGATCTTGCATGTGGTTCACATTGTTTTCCATCGAATAACTATTTTCTCTACTATAAAAATTCGTTGTTTCGTTTCGTTTCGTTGTAATTAACGTCGTCAATAAAATAATATCCATTGGCCCAAGAACAGAGTTTTATTAGTGTTCTGAAGAATCGGACATTTTTATGAACCGATTTTTGATTGTGTGGGGACTGACTTCATAAGAATCGATTTTCGATTATCAGAATCAAGAGAAATTACACATTTCCGAATTGAGAACCGGTTACTAAAGGAATTCGACAAGAGATAGCGGACAGTTTTAAAGGAATAAAAAATAGTATAAAATGGAAATAAAGAAAAAATTAGGATATTGCAAAGATAGAATTCAAGAACAAATATCAATTTTAAATACTAATTCAATAAGCCTCAAACTAGATGGTGAAGAATATTTAAGGAGTTTGGAAAGTAAAATCTTAGGAAACTACGAAGAGACAGATGTGATGAGTTAAGGGGGGAATTATTTTCTTTCCAATAGTTACAGAAGGTATAGTGGATATGACCACTATAATTCGACAATTAGCCGAGCATCTTAATTAAGAAATTGCTAGTAAAGTAATCATTGACGATGTGACTGTATTTGATCAGTTTATTCGAATACTAAGGGCTTACGATTATTTTGAAGATCAACAGCAACAAAGGGGAACAGAAAATCAAGGACAAAATTACAATAACAGTACAACTTATAAAAATAATCATAACAACAGCAATGGTAACAATCGATGCAACACTTACAACCAACATTATCAAAATAGGTATAATAGACGTAATTATTTTTAAAATTCACAGTTTAACCATAACAATCAATTTAACAATAACAACAATAATTTTAACCGTTTCGGCGATAACTATAATAATCGCAACAATAACAATTTCAATTATGATCAAAACAACTGGTACACTAATAATAGGTATACGAACAATGAAAATGTTAAAGAAGAACCACAACGCCATAACAATTTTGGAAGAAAAAGAAGCTACAATGAAGAAGAAGGTGAAGAAAGAAGCCCATGAAGGATAAATGCAGTAATGCACGAAAAACCAGATCATAACAAAATAGAGGTAACGGCCGAGGTACATGAGTCGAAGGATTTTTAAATAGGAGTACCACAATTAATTTTACCAATTCCCATTCCCGTGAATTTATCGAAAACGCGGTTGATGGTATTCATATTAATAGTAAGGAGGAGTCAAATATTTTAGTAGGAGATAAAGCACTAAGAAGAAGAAAATTAAAGCTATGGTCGATACAGAGGCTGAATTTTCTTTGATTAATAAAAATTTGATTCATAATAATAAAAACTTATTTAATAATGACATTATCACAACAAAGAATATCAATTTAATTACTATTAATGGGATCAATACTGTTAAAAAACAATTAAATGTGTTTATAAAGTTTAGGCGAAGAAAGTTTAGCTGAGGAATTTCTTATCGTTCCCAATATGAAAAACGATTAAAGGTATCAATATTTTAAATCAACATATTATGATCATAGATTTTCAATTCGAAGTACTTAAATGTGGTGTTAATAGTTGGAATTTTATTAAAAAAGAAGCAGAAGAAGATAAAGAAGAAGAAAAACAAATTTGAATTTTATAAATTAAGAATTTAAGGAAGACATTAATCAAGATGACACTGTAACGACGCTTCCGGGAAGCAACCGTTTCAGCATTTGATAATTAAATGTTAGGTCGCTTCAGTTCCGAAAAGAGGCGTCTGCGGCAGTGCAAGTGGAGTTCTAAATTGTTTTCTTCCACGCACTCATCATCGCGTACGAACACACTCCGGAGAGACGCGTAGAGAAAGGGAATCCTATATATACAGGATCCTCGCACAAAATTGGTTAATTCTGAGTCGTATGCTTCATCGAGGAAGTCAGCCAAGAATAGAATTACCAGTCCGCCAGAGAAGAAAGCCAACCGAAGTTGAGCCGCCAACATATTCTCAGTCCGTGAGAATATTCCAGTCCTTTGGAGAATTCCCTAAAATCCGTGTATCTGTACGGTGTCGCAAATATTCATTTTTGTGGAAAACTTCGCCGTTGGGGTTACCTTGACTGATATCCAGCAGGTTGTGCCAACTTGTGTCAATCAGGTTAACAGACCAGAGAAACAAGAGATTAAGGGTGTGATAAGCCGGTCAGGCCAGGCTAGTTTAACCTTTGATTTTCCTATTTTCCCATAATTGGGAATTTCCAAACTAATTTAACTATACGTTATAGTCGGTCAAGCCAGATTTTACGTATTTTTAAAATTAGACCTTAACAATTTTAAATACTCACCGTACAGTAATGTTTTATTGTTACAATATCCTACGAAATATTTAAATTCATTCACCGGCGAAATTACGAATCCAAGAAAATTTCCCAGCAGTTGGATTTAACAAAACGTTCGTTGACCCAGCAAGGACACGCTGCCAGGTGATGAGTAATCTAATAACTCTGTAAACACTGAAAAGGTACAGATTATAATTTTCGAAATACATTCTGTTACACGTATTTGACCTAACTGCCAGGTGGCAATATATATTTCTGAGTCCAGTGGCATACCATCCAGGATTTTGAATATATTATTATTTTCGTTATAGCACCAGAATCACACATATTTTGCTTCTAATTGTAACAATTAAATAGAATAAATTCTGTTATAACTATTGCAGTCTCTCCGCATGTTATTACGAACTTCTGGCTCTGAGCTAAAACCAGATAACCGTCCACTACGTGGGCGGACGGTTACAATATTTACAGCCCCATTAAGTTTAAAAATGATCTTAGAATTGTGTCATATAAATATAAGGATTTGTATAATGGAAAACCGGGTTTTGCAAGAGGGTACGAGCACCAATTAGAAATTACCAATAACAATTCCTTCCATTGTAAAGTATATTCGATCCCATATGCGTATCGGGACAAAGTTAACCAAGAGATTCTTCCCTGCTCAATCAAGGAATTATTAAAACAGCTAGAACCAGTAACATAAGTCCTCTTGTAGTATTGAAGAAACAAAACGGAGATATCCGATTATGTTTAAATGCTCGGAGCATAAATGCAAGAACGGTGCCTCAGTTCGGAACCCCTCAGAACATCGATAGTATTATGGGAAAGTTGGGATCTAAGACGATATACTCTGAATTAGATCTACGTAATTCTTTCTGGCTGATTCCTGCAGAAAATAAATCTAGAAAATACTGCGGATTTAGCGTTAATGGTTGTGTGTATCAGTTTAAGATGGTGCCATTCGGTTTGTCAGCGTCTTGTGCAGCCCTTGTGAGAGCGATGCAGTATATTCTCGATTAATATGAGGCTTTTCGCAATCACCACATCGATCGACGACATAATTGTCTATAGTAATACCTTAGAAGAGCATTGAGAAATCATCGATATAATTTTAAAGAATTAATGGATAATGGTTTGAAGAATAATCATCATCATCATCATCATCATCTGACATGGAGCTGAGTCGAGGGTCGATTCTGGATTACGCCAAGCCCACCCCATGCTAATAGGTGGTAGGAATTTATGGGATAGGGTGGGATCGGGTGGGGTATTGCACAACGTTAGCATGTCTGCAATGCATACCGTAAGACACCGCTGCTTCAACACCAGGTAGTTAGTAAGCTACGCATCAATGGGGTTTTTGAGTACGTAACCGAGACCGTTATGCGATAACTTTGGTATCAAAGTTTCACATTGTTCTTATCTCACATCTATCTCTTGTTCTAAGGTTACAGATTGCACCTATCTTAGTTTCGTAATAACTAATAAACTTCTTAATATTTACTCCCAAACTTACTTAAACTGGCCTTTATGCGATTAAGCCTTTGAGCCTAATAGCTTTGGTTTCAGGTTTTACATTGTACGTATTTCTTATCTATCTATTGCTTTAGGGTAACAGATTGCTCCTATCTTAGTTTCCTAATGACTAATTAACTAATTAATATTTTCCGCATTGAGTTCCAGTGTTTTACTACTTAGTTGGCAGTTCGCTTCTGGATTGTACTTCCTTCTTTTCCCTAACCTTCCCCTCTGCAGTTGACAGCTAGATATTCATCGTTTTCTTTCCCGCTGGTACATGTTTCGTTTCTTCTCCGTTCTTTTTCCCATCCTCATTCTTTTTCTTCTTCTTCTCCCCCGTTAGCCTGTTCTTCTTCAGTCGATTCTTGATCTGATTCTTCCATTAGTGCGTAGATTCTTCTTGCCTCTCTTCGGATATCCTCTTTTCTTCGTGCCCATTTCTCCCATGTCTGTTTAGGTATGCCGGTGTTGCAGATGTCTTTCTCCAATGATGTATTCCACGTGTAGCAGGGTCTTCCGATCTTTTTTTCTTCTGTTTGCATGTCATATGCTTGCTGTAGAGGATGATTGGCAGGTCTTCTTAGGATATGTGCCCAGAATTTGAGTCATGGTTTTCCCCCACCTTTTCTTATTACTAGTTCCACTTGACCTCCAGCCGTAATGTCCGACCTAAAATACCCATAAAATACTCTGGTTGCGGGTAACTGTGAAAAAAATTTCCTTTTCCTTTTTCTTTAATCAAAATAATACTAAACGCGGCTATTTGCGATCTCTGATTTGGCTTCTCTGATCTGCGCGCTAATTTAAATTTAAATTAAAATTTATTGAAATGAAATTAAATTAAAGGATAGTAAGTTAATTGAATTAAATGAGATTGAAGTTTACAAATCGGTTTTGTTTGTTTTTTTCTTTTAGATGTTACAAATGCCTAGACCTAAAATGTCCCTAATATACTCTGCTTTACAGTTAAATGTGAAATATTCTGAATTTTTCTTTAACCTCGATTCTTAACTTATCTTATGTTGGCTCCATTTCAAATTGTCAAATTTTAGACAAAATAATACAAAATAATTAATTAATTAACTAAAGGAGATTAATTTAAATTAAATTGAACTGGGTTAAGAGAGTTAAAAGGCTACCAATGCCACCAGCGGCTGCCAAAGACTACAGAAGACTACTAAAGGCCACTGAGGTACACTACACTTAGCTTTTCCCGCTGCTCCCTCGGTTTTGTTGTTTTCTGTGTCGGTCACTGTTCTTTCACCTTTGATAGAGCGCCTGGTAGAGGCGGTGGCAGTGCTCCTACCTTCTTCCCCGGTTCGTATACCCTCGCACTTGCACTTAATTGTTTGCCCAAATTTTTTTTTAAGTCTCGCCTAGCAGTTGTACCCGAAAACGTTTTTCAATCACTTCCATTCCCGAGCTCGATGCCGCTACTAGTCTCAAAGTCGACTCAGACTGCGCTAGGTGAGATAAAAATTTCTGGCGACTAAATGAGTGGTTATCCAAAACTAATATAAATAAATGCAGCAATTGGGAGTAAGCTGCTAGACTAGCTGACCTGTTATTATTTGAGCAGAACTAAATAAACTGACGTTAGCAATGTGGACTAGTGAGCCAAACTAAATAAATGACTCAACTAATGCGTAAAGTTTAAACCGCTAATCTAACTGCCCTAGTAATCTATTGAGATACTCCCAAATAAAAGAAGCTGACGTATTTGGAATATTCTTCCAAACTTTTGCGCGGTCTGTACTGCTAAACCCTAGCCATGTTTGTTTTTAGCTCCACGCCTATACGCTGTGTTCGAGCAGGTACCCGTTTTTCGGATTTTCGGCCGCCCGCTTCTTTTAAAACTCGCACTTCAAACTGGAATTTACCCGAAATGATTGAATTTGCGACTCCTCGTAATAATTGAAGAATAAAATACCGTAACTTGGTTTGCACTTTTTTTGGAAACTAACTAACCAACTAGGCTGATCTAATCTAATTAACTGCTTTGTTTTATTATTCCGAGCTTCAGTAAATTCACCAAAACTTTTCTACTCTCGTGGATCGCAGTGTAAAACACGTCCGATCTGTACGAGCGCTCGGCAACCTCCTCTATCTGCTTCAAGGTAATACATTCCTTGGGGAGGAAGGAAGAAAGCCCCGGCACCCCACAGTTTGATGGCTGTTGTGAACTTCTCACATAAAAAAAGCACTGCACGAGGCAAATGAGTAACGAGCTTACATTAAGTGACGCACATTCAGCGAGCTCTGCCGCCCATGAAATGCTTGAAACAACGCCCGCCTGGGGTGCAAGCTCTACTACCCTGGTCTGCCAATGGATAATGGTTTGCAGAATAATGTTAATAAATGTGATTTTATTAAGAAGAAGGTTACGTTCCTGGATTATGTTATTGACGTAAGGGGATTACGATAGATAAGGAAAGAATTGATAAGATAAAGAATTATCGGATACCTTAGATTATAAAAATGTTAAGGGGTTATATTATTTCAGAAAGCTTATAGAAAATTTGGCTGAGGATGCTGCTGTATTGACTGACCTAATGAAAAAGGGGAATAAATTTAATTGGAAACCGACCCATGAAGAGGCTCTTAATAATTCCAGAAGAAATGTTTATGAGGGAATTGCAGTATACCAACCTGACTATAATACACAATTTATCTTAAAAACAGATGCTTCCATCCATCCATAGGGGCGGTTTTGACTCAGTTTCAACAGGGGAAAGAAGTTCCCATTTATTTCATATCAAAGATTTTAAAAGAATATGAATCTCGGTGCACGGTAACCGAGAAAGAGATGGCAGCTATTGTGTTTGCTGTAACCAAATTATGGTTTTGTCTACTGGGGAATGAGTTTATAATTGAGACTGATCCTGAAGCTTTAGTGCACATCATGAAAACCCGTTTAGAAAATAACCGAGTATATCGATGGTGCTTATTATTACAAGAATGTGTTTTTGAAATTAGACATATTCCTGGCAAACAGAATTGTATAGCTGATGAGTTGAGTAGAAAAGATAACAGTTTAAACAATGAAATTTAAATTTCTTTAAATTATCTGAAAGACGATGTGGAGTGTTTTCAAAAGAGCACATTTATAACCTGCAAAGGAAAGATGCGGAAATCAGAAGAATCAACGAGGATAATTATAAAGGGTTTATGTTAGTAGAAGGTGTAATTTATGAAAAGATTAGACGGGAATTGTATTTGACTAATATATCATACACAGAACAAATTGTGAAACAGTTACATGAAGAGTACTGCCACACTGGAATTAGGAAATCATGGTTAATATTCCGAGAGAATTATTATTGTGTTAATGATTATAAAATATTTAAGAAAGTTATAAATACTTGTCATTTTTGCTGTGTGTCCAATTATAAGAATTATATAAATAAAAATAGTATTAAAAGTATTAGGGTGGATCAACCCTGGATTTAATAGCAATTTATTTCCTTACAAAGATGGTGAGAAGTGCAGGCTATAAACATGTAATATTCATTGTTGATATAATTTCTAAATTTACTAAGACCTATCCTTGTAAAAGTAATAATACGAATATCGCAGTAAAGTGCATTGATAAATTTATGGAGGAAGTGGGAAGGCCAGAGAGAATTTTAGTCCTCGATTCAAACAGCAGATAGAAGAAAGAAATGTAAGATTGAATTTTTGTAGTATTCGCCATCCTCAGGTAAATTCAAACGAGCAGGACATTCAGGATCATATACTTCGAATCTTAATCCATTATGATCGGCATATAAACCGGTTACGATACGTTAATAAGATGGAAAAAGCTATTAATGACGTACCGTCTACGGTTAAGGAGGAAACCCCGATGTTAATTATGAATAAAGTTTGTCCAACAAGACAAGACCTTGGGTAGAAGCCTATGAAAGTATGGCAAATAATAAAATTAAAGAGAAAGTTACTCTTGAGTGGGGCGATAAAGTAGTAATTAGAAATTTGATATGTGAATAAACAGAATGCAAAATTATTCCCACCTTTCGACGGCCCCTATATTGTTAATAGCAAGTTTGCGGATTGTTATGAATTAAAAGACCCTACCACGAATAAAATTAGAAGGTAATTTAATATTCAATTAATTTATCTTTATTTATAGATATAAGTATAAAGGGGAGAGTTTGTTAGGAGTTTTATGTAGTTTATTAGTAGAGTTAAAATACTTTATAAAATGAAAATATTGAAGTTAATTTGTTTGTTTGATAAATTTGTGTAATTTTAGTAGAGTAAACAATTTCTTTTTATACAGATTTCAAAAAGGGGATATGCTGTGTTATATTAACCTTGCTTTAGATAAGCTAATAGAAAATTAGCTTACTTAGATAACTTAAAGCTATTTTATGCTTTAAACCTGAAAAATAAGTTGTTAAAATCAAGTAAAGTTCATCTTCAATTAGTGTTTATCATCTCCATTGATTTTGCTTGGGTTGATGTGGTTTCTAGCCTTTGAATTCTCCGTTTCGTTTTGCTTGTTCATAGTCGTAATAATTGTATGAAAGTAACTTAACTGTTCTTCACCTGGAAAACAATAAGATATGAGATTTGTGTATTATGTCCGACAACTGTCAACTAACATGTAATTTTGGAGGAAAATGAACCTTTCAATTGTATGTTTTTTGTGAGTAATATTTGGATATAGATGTGAAGAACATTTTAATATGATTTTGATAATCATTACTTGTAATATTATTAATTTAAGGTGATTTATGTTTAAAATGAATAGGAATGTTGTTAAACAAAATAATTGATAGGCCGCGTGAGGTATCAAGGCATTCCTTTTTAAATAAGGAATATGGCTATAATTTCAGCTTTGCTGAAAATGATATTTTCAGAAAGCTATTTAAATATTTAGGATTTGGTGTTAGTTTCATTCTGCTTCCCCGTTGGTTGAGTAAGTTACATGTTTTTTTGTAAAATGCACTTATTTTTGTGTGTATTATAATGTTGCCATGGCTACTTGTTGAAACAAGTGAAAACTGATGGGGAAACAACAAGAAACTTGACATGAAAATCGGAACATATATATATATATATATATATATATATAAATATACGGGGTGATTCAAAAGGTGTGGTCTAAACTTAAGGATGTGATGTGGGATGCTATACGAAGCAAAAAATGTTAATAAACTCATGTCTTATTTCTAACCGTTATCTAGAAAAACTTTTGTTTTAGATATCACGTGAGTATTTATATAAATTCCTCTTCGATCACTGCGAATTGTTCATCGGCGCGTGTATGTTTGCGTGCGTGGTGACATAACTTCCAAAATGTCTGTCTGATTTTGATAAAAAATTCATCCAGACAATAATGTTTAAAAAATGTGAAATCGTTTATAGAACATTTGCGTTAATAGATTTTTATCAGCATGAAAAAGATTTATCATGTATCGTTTAGAAATCATATATTTAGTAATACATTTGGTTATTAAGCAGTTGTTTTGAAATATGGTATGCACGAATGTGACCAATGAACGGATCGTAGTTATGTTATAATTTTTATTTGATAATAGTGTCTACGGCTTGTAACGATTCTTCAGAACCGTTCCGATTCTGGAATCTGGAAGCAGTCATTTTTTTATTTGAAAATGTGTATTATCTACTGTGAGAACATTAATACCAATTTAAGAAAAAACTACTTTCCACATCCTTGTTGCCAATATTTCGATCTTGATATAGCACAAAGTTCGACGAGGAAGTCATTCAAATTTATGTGTACATTTTATTTTTAGTGTCAGTATAGTCTGTCTTTTATACACGGATATTAGAAAGGTTGCAATACTAAATCACCTCCAAATATGTTAAAAACTATGTAATGAAACTAGCTTTTTATGGGTGAAATATTTATTAACATTATAAAAAAATTATAGTTTATATTTTAGGAGGCGATGAAAAGGAGTACAGAGTGCAATATTTTAAATTAAAAAATTAATTTACAACAACATAATAAAAAATAGTTCAAAAGAGGCTTTCAAAATGAGTTCCATCATTTTACATGCAAACAGGACATTGTTAAAAACATTTGTTAATTGCTGTGGAGTGTTACTGCGTATAGTGGTTGTGATTGTGTTTTTGAGTTCATCAAGTGTATGGAAACGATTGCGACAATTGGTATTCTTCACATGCTCAAATGAAAAGTAATCTAAGAGCCTTAAATCAGCTGACCTCGGTGGCCAAAGCCTCTGTCAGCCGATTTCCACAGAACCAAATTCTGGAGTCTGACAAACTGTATATGGAGTGGCATTATCTTGTTAAAAGTACCCCTGCTGCAGTTCGTCACCATGTAGTTGCTCCACAAGTGTTTGCAGTATTTCCGTATAACGGTCAGCGTTAATGTTGTTTTCAAAAAATACTGCTCCTATGATTCGTTTCCTTGATATGGCTACCCAAACGACTATTTCCAAAGAATGTAATTGTGTTTGGCAATTGAGAACCCTCATTATCCGCAGACCATGTTTGATAATTTTGCGAGTTTATGTATCCTGTGAGACGAAAGCACGACTCATCTGAGAAAAATTACAGGTCTAATATTGCATTGTACAAGTCACATGTTATGGAATGTCAAAAGTTCTGTAGCTAATATCATAATGTGGTAAAAAGCGTTTTTTTTTTCTTGGAATTAATCTCTCTTTACTAGTAGCTCTGAGAAGTGAATTTGTACAATTCATATTTGTTTTAACACAAAAGTTATAAAATGGATATGTACAAGTACAAGTGCGCAGCTAACAAACATATTGAGCAAAATAACATTAAAAGGTCATGGAAAATAATATTGAAAACATAACGACAGATTAAAGTTACGTTTGTAAAGTCAAAATATAATAATTAGTTCCTCCGATAGCAAAATCTCGACTTTACAATAAAATTGTCACTGTAGGTCACTTAGTACTAACAGAAAATATTAATGTTGACTTCCACAGCTCTAAGTGATAATGCAAGGGTGAATCTAATTCTAAACAATTTTTGTAACAGGTTATTTAAACAGTAAAGGATAAAAATAAATCAAAATATAGAAGTTAAACAAATATTAGATTTAAATCATGCCTTTTCTCCAAACACCCTAAGTTTTCTGTACGAGTCAGCCCAACAAAAAACCTTGTGTCGGAAGTTAATCCAATAATAATTATCTCTAAATAAACGTGAGCAAGCGGGCAGCAAATTGAGCTCCTAAGCAAACAAACAGAACAGAGGCAAGATAAGGGACGCTTTATGAAAAATGGTCTGAACTGTAAATGAGAACGAATGTGAAGCCAGCATCAAAAGGCTTCACAGGTAGAAACAAAAAAAAATAAGGGCTACGCTTGCGTACGCGTCGCGACGCTTTACGCGGAGGCGCTGCCGCGGTAGATTTGTTTCGTTCTTCGCGCGAGGGCGTGTTGTGACGGCTCCAAAGCACTATAATGAATATTAATATCGTAAGGCATCCCACAGGGTAACCCGTAAGTTCCGAACATTCATGCGGACATTTCGAACAGACATTTGTGTATCAAATATCCACTTAAAACTGCCGTTACAGGCAGAATGTGAGATCTCAACTACTTCGTTAACGTAAGTGGATGTTGGTTTGCGTAATCATTAATAATTCTCGACTTAGATTAATAGGAAAAGCAAAAGTGTAACGTTTACTAACCCAAAAAAATAAATAAAGAAAGCGCGTTTTTAATGTCACATATATTTGGTCTCTGATAATTAATTGCATTTTCTTACAAACTCGTTATTTGTAACTGTTACTAGATATATTTTTAATTGTAATTCCACTCAAGCATAAGTTTAGAGATAAGAGAATTAGAATTGATTGCCAGAAACCATAAACGTAACTTAAGTAAAGTTTCAGAAAACGGGTAATATTTCTTAAACATAGACAATAACTCGAGCCCATAAATAGATGATTCGATATTACCCACTCTTACTCTACAACTACAATTTGATAGACTTCTTTTCACGAAATTTAATACATTTGTGTGATGATTTTGAAAAATCATTTTGCATAATGGACCATGGTTTTCTTATTGCTACACGTAGTGGGTAATTAAATTACTTCAAATTATAACAACGTTTTTTTAAGAGGGAAAGTGCTTTTCAAAACTTAAATGTCCGTTTTTAATGCTTCAGAAACATTTTTAAATTAACTTATTTACATATTTGTCCAACAGTTATGAAAATTCCTTAAAACAATACACTTTCTGTTATCTAATACATTTAAAGCAACTTATTGATGCCCATTTGGCTGAAAAGTCTAACATCTACAGCAATTTATTACGTAAATTGTAAACAACAGCATTTGCAACTGTCAATAGAGTATTGCTTTCAGCTACGTCCGAAACCGTTCTGCACCGCCAATGAATACATTAATCCTGAATAAATTACTTGAAAAAATTAGAAATGTAAGTGGAAAGCGCTTCGATTTCGTCTCTGAGAAGCAATTATTTGCTGCTTCATCACTGCTAATGAGAGTTGAAGTCGAGCTGCTCATTGAAAGCTCGCTTTTAATTTGGCGTCTACTGTACGACGAATGGAAAAAGATAGCCGGTTTTGTATAATTTTGGCCTGTTCGCATTCACGCTTAAGTGAAGGAGCTGCAAAAGTCGACAGCGGGTTTCAGCTAAATTAATGAATTATTAAATATTCATTAAGTAATGATTCTAAATAATATTTGTATACCTTGGTGCCTGGTAAAGCTTTAAAATAGGAATATACATACGGTGGTCCATAAAAAGTGTAGTCCCAGCAAACTGCAACTGGAACCCAAAATACATACGTTAAAGGAATTAAGATAGTTAATAATTATAAGGTAGCGGGTAGACACTCTCCAGCGATCCTGCCTACGCGAGCCGTGCTCTCTCCCTCACTTGCAAATCACCGAGGGATTCTACACGTCCAAAATCCCTAGATCTTACAAAAAAACCACATAAAATCCATACCTACATCCTCCCCTGGCCAAGACGCAATGGCAAGCGCGGCCTTGTAAATGCCAATATCCCTCCATAAATGGAGGAGGCTTATGTCCAGCAGTGGACCCTGGAAAGCTGAGAAGAAGAAGAAGAAGAAGAAGAATAATTATAAATGTAGAAATTCAATAGTTGACATATTGTAAACGGCTTTTCTGTATAATTGTCCACAGTAATCTTAATCAATACCAATACAATTTTCACGAATTTTCTAAAAATTTTTGTTTTTAATGGCACGGAAAACGCTTTTAAAGCTATCATCATCATTAACAGCCTTTTAGTTCCACTGCTGGGCATCGGCCTCCGCTACGTGGTCCTCCTCAGCGCTAAAGTAGAAACACGGGGGACCTACAGTTTAATGTCGAATCCGAACGACAGAAATTCCAGAGAAGGTTTTTAGCATTAAGATCCCACGGTTGCAACCCGGATTGGGAAATTGTGTGTGGTGGGTTGCAGACAAGATTTTTAGAAATCTGCATAGTAATCCTTAGGTTTCAAACCCAAACCAGAGCCGACGTTTTGCGCAGAAAGCGAACGCTCTACCAACTGAGCTACCACCACACACTTTCAAACATATATAGATATTTAAATATAATTGTTTTGAAGAATGCAAAAATGCATTTTGTCTCCATCATTACCTAGTTTTTTGTTCGTGTCATGGCAAGTTTTTCTTCTTTCCTGTTCCATTTTCAGATTTGTTCATTTGACATTAATTTCTGATAATAATTAATTTTTTAATTTCTATGCAGATTCGTTTCTTTGTGTTTCCTACTCGTCTTTTCTCCGCTGCCATATTATTAATGTTATTTTATATTTTTCTCTCCTTTACTATCAGGTTACTGTTTATATATACATCTTTGGTCCTCCATAGTCTAACATACTTTTGTTTCCCAAAATTTTGATTTATCCTCTATTCTGATCATGCAGTGTTTCTCGATTACGCTAGTGGCTACTTTCAGATTAATTTCTACAGGCTTTTATTTCGATTTCGGTTCGTCTTCGTTTGCTTTTGTAATTAATCATGTTATCAGAAGCTTACTTTTTCGAGTTTCTTTTTCTATATGTTCGTAACAGCGCTCTGTGTTATTTAATCGTTCTAACTTTGTTTGGACGCCCACCAATTCGTGTATTATTTTAGAATGTTCTTGTTTTAATGCAGTTATTATAGTTATGCTGTTCCTCTTTCAGTTCTTTTATTTCCGTCCTCGTCTTTTAAATTCCTTTGGTTTTCCTTGTCGCTCGGTTAACGCTCCGAGGATAGTAGACTAGAAGCAAAGGGACAGATGGGACGACGTCATTGGATGGTGGCGACAGGTCGCGAAATATTTCGCCAGATGATGCAATCTCGCACCAGGTTGTGCAATCGGATAAACGGAGAAAATACCGACGAGTTCTTGCTGGAACGACAGGTCTTCACGGGAAAGTTTAAGAAGGTTAACGGAGTTAATTTTATCTGTAACCAAAGGAAAAGGCAACCACACGGTATTCCTATTATATTGTTGATCCTTGTATACACTCTATCCGACTTAACTGTCAACTTTCAATTGCTAAGAAAAACGGTAAACGTCAATTTCACAAGAATAACTCGGACCCCGGTCAAATTTGTTGGAAAAATGTCTGTAACGGCGTTAATGCTGCTTTTAGAATTGTAGCCCGTGCCCGCCAATGAGAACACGGGAAAAAAATGACAACTTTTGGGATAACTGGCAGGTGGTGCAAGATGCGATAATTATGAATTAAAGTGCTGGGATAAATCTAACGAGCACTTTTAAATTACATACTGTTGGTGTCAGTCTGATTACCGATCTTTCAGGAAACAGACGAAAAGATAAATTTTTTTAAGAAAAATTGGCTGTAATTAGCCAAACAATTATAAAAAAATAGTCGAATGTATTAGAGCTTTAATTTAAACAAAAAGTCTAATTAGAAGTATGTCCATGTTCCGTTTCCGCTAAATTTACAAACGATAGGCTAAAAATACGAAACAGCAAAATAACATAATGTGTAATAACTGTTTATGGTTTAAAGTGCTTAAAGTTTTATTTTGTTTGTTACAAGTTGTATGAGTCATTGGGTATATGCGTGTAATGTTCGGTGACTTACAAAATTCTAGTTAGTTGGCTTCTCTCTAACTTTCCAACTTTATAATATAAATTGGTTTTAATTACAGTTAATTAGAAAACTTTATATTTGTACAGCATCAGAAATATTTCGTATTAATTACATTTATAGGTTTCCGGTTTAAAAGAGCTAATGTTTTAGGATTTCGTTCGTAACCGGTTTAATATTGCTGTAGTAACGGGTGCGGTAATTTAATTTTTTACTATTTAACTGATGTATGTTTTGTGTAAAATGAATTTAGTATGTAGAGCTTCTCATTAGTATGGCAGTAATACTGTTATAGTGACATGTACATCAAAATTTTTTTTATTGTAAATTGCTTTACAGTCTGTCAACAGTGGACAATTAGTAAATGTTTTGACATTATTACTTAATTAATAATATGGATACATAACTTGTTGGAAATAGCCCATTAACAATTTCCTTATCACTTAACTAATTTGACTATTTATAGCTATAACACTACATTCGCGGAGTCATTCAAAACGATTTGGTAGTTCTGACGGCTTGAATCTCTTAAGTCTAGGTTCTCCGTCTTCAATTTCAAGTAGACACTCTACTAATGTATATGGGTGAACGTTAAGACGATCATGATAGCGGATTTTGAGATCACGGGGTATGACCTTATTCGGCACGTACCACGGTGCGTTAACAATCAATCTTAATGTTTTGGCTTGAAATCTTCTCAATATATCTATATTGGAATTACTTGTGGTCCCCTACAGCTTTATACCATAGGACCAGAAGGGTTTGATGATGGCTTTGTATAACAATAGTTTATTATCTAATAGTAATTGGGATTTACATCCTATGAGCCAGTATGTTTTGCGAATTATTTCACTTAACTGTTTTCGTTTTGTCCATATGTGCTTTTTCCAAGTAAGCTGAATGATGAATCCCTAAGTATTTGGTACTTTCAGCAACAGGAATCTGTTGGTTATTAATTGATACAGGTGGGCAGGTTTCTCTTCTTGTGGCAACAGTTACATGGGTCGATTTTGTCTCATTAATTTTAATGCACCACTTTTTAAACAACAGTTCTATTAAGTTTAGGTACCTTTGGAGATTATGGGTTGCCATTTGCGGGTCGGAATGAGAGGCCAGCACTGCTGTGTCATCGGCGAATGTGGAAGTTGGTAGATCGGCAGTAAAGAGTAGGTATAATAGTGGGTCCAGTACACTTCCTTGGGGGACACCCGATTTGATAGGAAATAAACTTGTTCGGAAATTACCATATTTGACTAAAAAGTGTCTGTCAGTGAGGTATGACTTGAGTATAAGTTGGAAGAAATCTGGAGGTACGTTCTGTTTGATTTTAAAGAGTAGTACATCATGCCCTATTTTATCGAAGGCTTGAGAGACATCAACAAATACAGCTGAGCAATACCTTTTGTCTTCGAAATCTTTTATAAGTTTGTCTACGATTCTGTGGATTTGTTCGATTGTGGCGTGATGTTTTCTGAAGCCAAATTGGTGGTCTGCTATTAGGTTGTTTGCTAGAAATATCGGTGTTATCCTTTTCAGTAGCATTTTTTCCTCAGATAATATCCGCAGCAGACTAATTGGTCGGTAGGATGATGCGATTTCTTTGGGTTTACCCGGTTTGGGGATTAAGATGATTGTACCAACTTTCCATTGTGGTGGGAAGTATCGCAGTTTTAGCATTGCATTAAATAGATAGGTTAGAAATCTAAAATCCTTGTCCGGGAGTGCTTGTAAAACCTTTCCGGTGATCAAATCGAATCCGGGTGCTTTATTTGGATTAAAATTGTTGATGATTTCTAATTTGGTCTCATTTATAGTGAACTGTTTTACTGGAAGACACATCTGGAAGAGTGATTCTAAGTACTGTTGGATTTCTTCTTCTTCTTCGTTGGAAATTTCAGACTCAAATGGAGTAAAGATTTGGATTAAGTGATTTGCGAAAATTATCACCTTGTCATGGTCACTTCCAGCCCAATTTCCATTGTCCGAGCGAATTGGTGATTTATGCTGCTGTGGTTGTTTTATCCTTCTAGTGCCTTCCAGATCGAGTACTCAGTTGCTTCCGTGGGTGTTAGATGTGTCAGGTAGTTTTAACCGAATTGTTTCTAATGTTAGTAAGTAGTAAGGTCTACTGTTGCTTGGTTTAGCCTGCGTTTATCAGCTGGGTGCCTTGTTGTTTGCCATTGCCTACGGAGTCTACGCTTTTCAGCCATTTTCTGTTTCACGATTACTGGGCAGTCTTTGTTTGCTACGTACTGTGTTCTGTTTGGAGTTGCCTGCCAGGCGGCTTGCTGAAGGATGAGGTTGAATTGTTTTACTGCTAAAGTCAGCTCTTCCTCCGTTTTTAACGAAATGTAAATCAAGGCAGGATTCAACTTTTAGATAGTTGAGATTGATACCTTTAACTACACAGAAGTCGAGCAAGTCGGGTAGTTTATTTGGGTCCGATGGCCAGTACGTTGGCTCACCGGTGGACATATGTTGTAACCCTTTGTTGTTTATTGCTTTAAATAGCTCCCTTTGTTACGGGCCAAACGAGATTTTTCGTCGACCCGCAACAGGATAGGTGGAAAAAGGCCTGCAGCTTAGCTAAGAGGAGTAAGGGGGATTCACGGAAATCTCTAATGGGAGGAAATCTTCCTGGTTGTGTACAGAGTAGGTCAAAAGTAGTGGGCGTCACTTTCCAAATCCAGCTGATTGCAGGTCCTCGTGGAAGGCCGAGAAGCCAGCAGCTTACGGGAATCCAACTCACCTTTATTGTGCCTCCCTTCTGTTTATAAAGCTTGCGAAATTCATGCACTCACAGATACAAAATACACAATAATAAAAGAGGCAGTGAATTTTAAAACACATATAATTAAATTATCGGAAATGACGATACAAAAATGACGGCAAAACGGCGTTTTTATAGTTCTATATTACAAACGATTGATTTGAACGTTCAAGAAACAAACCCGCCGCTGCTGGCGCGCGATATTTACCTTCTTCAAACAACTACGTGGCCAGAGGCGTCGAGTTTATAAGCATAACACAATATAAAAGAAGTTACTCTTTACAATTAGTAGTGCAAACAAAGACAATCGGCGACTGAAGGTCGCTTCTTGTTTAAAAAAAAGGTTCAATTGCGTTGAATTTTGCGCGTAAAAGGTTTCTTTTCACAACACACAAAAAACTAGTTCTTTACCTTAGCTACGATGAATGGGATAGAGATGATAGGCACAATTTAGGGGCGATTTCCAGATGCAGAAAAAAAAAGAGGAAGACGATGTTCTTCGGGGCAGCGTTGGAACGAAATGTTGCTGTTACGCCCCTGGGGATTAGGTTGCTTCCAACAGGGTCGGTTAGCATTGAGAGAGAGACGGGACTCTTCGGACGACGGAAATAAAACAATAGCTTTCACCACCACACTTGCACGGTTTTTATTTTTAAATCGCTTAAATCCGCTATGAATCGAAAGAAGCAATTATCCTTAATTGTCCAAGCACCAACGCGAACACTCTGCTAGTACTTATTTATATCCGATTTAGTCGATTTTATTTGCCTGAAGCAAAATGGGATACGGTAAAACTCGAAGTTGCAGATGCGCCGCGATAAAAAAGGAACCGATATTCGAAATTACGTTCGTCTGTCCCAAAGGTCTAGCTCCTACTTTCGTTGCGGCCCCCGTACAGGCGACCGGAGTTATCGAGGATGTAAAATTGCCTTCTTAATTTCGTTACGGCCCTCGTAGATGGAATCGAGCGGCCGGAGTCAACGAAGCTGGAAGACTGACTCAAGACCCAAATGCAGCGGGAACCTGGATTCCCCAAAAAGATTGCACCATATTTCGAAATATGGTGAAATGATTCTAGAACGAAAACAACACGTGTGACTTCCGAGGGTCAACACAGAATCCCAAGAACTGTTTTTGAACGGCAAATCTAGCCTACAAAGGGAAACTTCGAAATTGGTCTCGTCATAAATCAATCTTTAAAAAAACAACAAAATAACCAAAACTGTTATCAACATACAAACAGCAATTAAAACAGAATTTTCAATCTCTATGAAGCGGCAGTTAAAGTACGACATTAATTCAAATGGAGCGGCAAAATTTAAATGAACATAACACCTTCCTTTGCTCGTTGTTAACGTCGATCCCCATTGCACGTGTTTGGCATTAAAGTCACCGGCTGGGTATATCAAAATTGCATTAATATTTAATGGCGATATATTTGGCAGAACGGAAGTTTGTCATAACAATAATATCCCTTGAAACAGCCACATTCTGCATGCAACAATGTCGTCAGATTTACTTGTGATAATGTTCAGCAACTAAATAGCCGCGATTAAGTTAAACGTTTTACATATTATTCATATATTCTTTATAAAATCTGTTAATGCATGAATAACATATTTTTAAAAGGTTAACTACTATAAAAAATTATCTTTTATTACTGTATTTTCAAGGTATTGTTTAATTTCAGTGTAGTTTCTGTTTAATTTATTTTCAGAAACATATTATTATGGATTTAATTCAAATATGTTTTCATAATTATAAGCCAACGCATGATTCGCAAATTTAAAGTTTAGAGATTTTCGCGGTAAACATTGTGATATCCCTTTTATTTACATTTAATAAAATACGTTGTAATAATTGAAAAATGCTGCCAGACTTTAGGTTTTTAATTAAAAGCAGAACGATTTTTGCGTTCTTTGCAATTACTGGGAAAATCGCCATTTCATCGGTTGTGTACTGATTGATACAGATTACCCAATTACAGGTTTCACTTTTTCTTTTTAGAATGGTTCACCTCATGAAAAGTAAATCAATGGCGTTAGATAACCAGAGCGATTAAAAATAGAAGTTTCTAAAATATTCGCTGATGAAGCGGAATCAAAATAGTAGTATTTCTAATCTGATTGTTTCCATGTTTTGATGTATTTTTGACTTTAGGTATTAATCCTTCCCTTTTGGGGATACATTTTTCCATACAAACAGGAAACCTTCGATGATTGACTATTCCAAATTTGCATTTATCCACGCACGTGTTAGTCGTACGGCAGATGTGATAATCGAATAAAAAAGAAATTAATGTTAATTTTGAACACGAGTATGGACAGGAATTGAAATGTGCTATCAGATTTCCATATCTCATCAAACTGGATTTAACGGTTTAACACGACCGACAGTAGCAGAGCACTGCAAGACAAACTCGATTAAAACGAAAATTAAATTTTGTTTTTATGGTTCGGATTTTCACAGCAAGCCTTGTTTTTGTGAGCTTTGGTCCAATATCAGCGTCAGTCCACCAATTATGTTTCGATTTCTGGTCGTATATCAAGGCTTCCCCGTGAACTAGGAAATATGACACTATTATTACGTCAGGTGTTCGCGTAAAATCCAAACCAGACAGAGATAAGCTTTCTTTCGCATTGAGTAGCTAATATTTAGGGATGCTGAATTATTCAAAACCGAAAACTCCATAAATTTTTATCTTAAGTAGCAAGATAAAATTTAAATATGCAAATATGCAACGGCAGCCCGATTTCAATTTTTATTTCCATTTATAACTATGGCAAGAAATCTTTTGTGGGATATGAAAAAGCGCCCACGGAATCCTAAAACGGAAAATTTTTGCAATGTCGAATGTGGAGCAAACATCTGTGCATCTAGCACAGAATGTAACTAGACTTTAAATACACTCGTGACAGGAATTGCGACGAAAAACTTAGCAAATGTTACCCGAAGGATTTAGTTTCATGCTGCGCAATTTGGGGATGTTTGTTTTGGAAACGTTGTTACATAACAAAAATGCCGTTCAGTTTAAATTTGAATTTGTATTATCTGTTGTGTGAACGGAATATTGAGGAAATTGTATTTGCTGTACTTGTTGCATCAGTACAATTTCCGAGTTATTAACGTACATACATGCGAATCTTACAGGGTCCGTATAAAGTGCAAGCAGATTTGTCAGAGGTATTAATATAATAGATTTCGTACCGGTTTCATTTTATAAAACTTGGTAAAAGAATAATATCTAGCGAACATATTACAAATATATTCAAATCAAAACACCTTGGTATGACTCAGATTTGGTTTGACTCCTAGACAACACCGATCCACCGGAATTGAAATCTATTCCATCAATCCACCACACAAAATTTCGCATTTTGACTTTGGCAGCGTCGGTTTCCAAATGTCTAAACCTTTGTAATATTTCTGTCGTTCGAATTCGACTATAATCTGTATGTCCCCCGCGTTTCTACCTTAGCGCTAAGGAGAAATACGTGATAGACAAGAGGTTCGGCATTTGAATAAAAATGCAGGTAATCACTCAGATGACCGGGGTTAATATTTTGTTATTGATATAAGTTTCAATGATTTGTTTCTGCATTAATAAGATAATATTTTTATTTTCAGCAACATTATTAAGAGAGCTGGGTTTTCATTTACTTTCGTTTATAACCAATTTAAATATACAAACCTTCAAGAACATTCGGTACATCCATGAGTGAACTGGTTCTAGCCAAATTGTGGGATTTTAAAATACTCTCTAAGCTATAAACACAGAAAACGGGGGATTTTATAGAGCACAGTTGACGTCGTAGTCTCATTATTTCGTTCCTTACTGAATTTAGATGAAATAGCAATCAACAGTCGGCAACAGCCCGCACCAGTTGATAATTTCTGGAGAAAGGAAACTTCCAGACTCTCTGGAGATACAGGTGATTCATTTTGCGGCTGCTGGGAACGTTTGAAATCTTGAATACGGCACTTGTTGTCTACAAGTGGTTTATAAATATTTAAATTTTCCATCATTCATATTTGAACTTTCGGTTAACATAAACACGGTTTGCTCGGAAATTAAATGCGTTTTCAGATCGATTATGATAATTTTTGTGTTTTAATTAATTAAATCCAGTTTGTGCAAGATTTATATTAAAATATTATTGCGTTTCATATTTGAAAAGGGTCCTAGACCTATACAGTTCTTGGTAAATCTTTCGCACCGGTGTTACGTTTTCATTCGTTACACTACTATTATTGTTCGTACAAACACTACTAGAAGAAATATATTATTAGATGTACATAAATTATTTTAAGGATACTTTCAAGGTACTGTTACGATCAAACTTTTACTAATGTTATTGTTTTCCCGATTTTTTTAATTCTTTGGACGCAGTGTTGTTTCATCAGTGGAAAACTCTATTATAATATACTCCTGGTTTTTAAAATGCCGCACAGCGTACAACTTTGTTTACAAAAGCATTTGTCACTGCAAACATAGAAAAAGTTTAGTTTTTGAGATGAAATGCAGGCCATCTCAACTCTAAACACCCAACATGCTGTTGTATAAAACAAAAATTACATATTACATTACATTATTACTAAGAACAGCTAAAATACTAAATACTACCGCACCTGCATGATAACTCTAGATTTACTTGTAGATATTAAGTGGAACAACCAATTACAAGTGTTGTTTTGAAGACGAAATGAATTTATCTCTCCTATACCTGTGTTGCGTGTTTAATATGGCACAGATAGAGAGGACCTATAGCTTAACGTGGGCTCCGAATGCAGGAATGTGTAAATAGTTCCACTTCAGAGAAGATTTACTACGCAGAATACCTCGCTGGTTTGATATTGCCTTGTGAGGACGAATGGCCTATAAAAATCCAATGTTTGGGTACCGGGAATTGAACCCCAGATTGGCAGCGTAGAAGTCCAACTCTGACTTCTATCACACATCACCATCATCATCATCATCATCATCTGATATGGAGCTGACTCGAGGGTCACTCCTGGATTACGCCAGGCCCATCCCATGCCAGTAGGTGGGAAGGAATTTATGGGATAGAGTGGGATCCGGTGGGGTGTTGCACCGCGTTAGCATTCCTGCAATATATACCGCAAGGCACCGCTGTTTCAACACTGGGTAGTTAGTAAGCTACGCATCAATGGGATTTTGAGTAGATAACCGGGACCGATATGCGATTATGCATTTGACCCTAATAAACTTTGGTATCAAAGTTTCACATTGTTCGTATCTCTTATCTATCTATTGTTCTAAGGTAACAGATTCCACCTGTCTTAGTTTCCTAATAACTAATACTTAATATTAACCCCAAATCGTACTATTTCCACTTAATTTTAATGTCGACTCTCGATTCTTCTTCCTTCTTTTCCATCCTTCCCCTCTGCAGTTGTCGGCTAGGAGTCCATCGTTTTCTTTCGCACTGGTAGTTGTTTCGTTCTTTCTCCTTTGTTTTCCCCTTCCTCGCCCTCTTACTGCTTCTTCTTCTTCGTTGTCAGTCGATTCTTGATCGGATTCCTCAATCAGTACGTATACTCTTCTTACCTCTCTTCGGATATCCTCTTTTCTTTGTGCCCAGTCCTCCTATGTCTCTTTAGGTATGCCGATGTTTTGGATGTCCCCCTCCAATGATGTATTCCACGTGTAGCATAGCCTATTTGTGTAGGCATAGATATTACGTATCGTCCGGGTGTTAGTACTGCAGTTTGTTCGGCTATTCTTTGATCTAGCATGTTCAAATTTGGCGTTCCTTTCCTACTTCCTCTGGGTTCCCTGTCTTCTTTGGCCGTGATACTGTCGTAATGGTTTCTGGAGACGTCTGCTGCTGACCTGTACTCTATTCTTATTTCTTTGAGTCGTTGGTTGGTGTCTACCGAAGTGTGTGTGGAGGTCGGACCTGCTTCGTAGTGTATTTCTATTGACGCCTTTAGTATTTCTGCTGCTGCTGCTATTGATATGGCTTCTGCCCAAAACCCCTCTTCCCCTAGGTCTTCTAAGTAGGCTGCTAGTTGTAGTTCTAGACCGTAGGCATGACCTAGATGATTGTACCGCGGAGCCAGATTTATTACATTTTCCTCCAGTTGCAATTGGAAATTTTGTAGATTTTCTCTGATGTATGACACGATTTTTTTTCTTAAGTTGAAAACTTCCTGTTTGAGCTGTTCCCGCGGTGTTGTGGCCCCTGTGTTTTGATCTGCTATCGAGGTGAATAAACAGTTTCCATCTCCTGGAATTTTCCGCACTGTCAGTTTGTGTCTGTCCGTAAATACTGTTCCCTGTTCCATGGCTGGTATTGTGTTTCCTGCTTTTGATAATTGCCGTGGTTTGCTGTTGTGTAGTCTTCCGTGTGTATCTTCCTACCTTCTAATATTACTGGTTCTTTTTGACCGCACCCCGTAATGTTAGATATCGGACGTACTTAATTTGCGGTTTCTGAATTAAATTAAAATTAATATAAAATGAAATAAAACAAAATAAAATACGAAAATAAATAAAATTAGATTAAATGAGATTAACGTTTACAATTAATTTATTTATTACGTTAAGAGGTTACAATTGCCTACCACAGTGAGAATTTATGAATACTATTTGATTCACAATGAAATGCAGTAGTTTTACACACAATGAAAATCCAAAATCAAATTTTACTTAATTGCACGATTCCAAAATCGACGTATTTACTACTTTTGTGCTTATTAACTACACAACACTACGAATTTTTAGACACTGTCTGATACACAATGAAATACAGTAGAAAATTTTACTATCTTGTATGCGTTCAAAATCGACTTATTTATTAAAAGTACCCCTTACTTTTCTTGGGAATTTTGCCCTAGCCGAATAGTATTATCCTCGATTGAAATTTATGGTCTTATTCCAAAAATTGATTGGTAATTTCCACACAGAAATAATTCTTAAGCACGTCTCGCTAAGCAATTTTGCCCGAGAGAGCCCAAAAGCACGTCCGTTCACTCTCTCGTCGCAAACGGAACTCCCAACCCTGACGTCTATCTCACGACGATATATTCAAACTCTCAATTTTAAATGGCTAAATCTTTAGCCGACTTATTATTTTTTGGAAAATTGGGCTATTTGTTAAAAAATTGTTTAATTCGGTTGCCTCCCTATATTGTATTCTAGAAGTTGCTACAACTGTCTTTTCCTTTTGAGGTCTATTCGCTTCGATAAACCGAAAGGATAAGAAGGATTTCTAAGGAAAATTACATGGGTTTTACATATAAATGAATCTTTATAAATTTTGGTCTGAATGTAACGTAGAAGATATTTTCTGTTATCCACGTACAAGTCCCTAGATGACTTAGGCCAGACTTCTCAAAAATCGTCACATGTAAAACTTCCCAATTTGGATAGGATGTTGGCGTCTGTCTTATGCAAAAGGGCCGCACTCTGTGGAGTCCATATTTTTTGTTTTAGCCTCAGTATTGTTTTAAACTGATGGGTTCTATTCTATACGTTAATGATAAACAAATTCTTCTAGTGCCGCTATTTTGGGGAATTACGTATACGATATTTTATTTTAAATTGCATATTATAATGTTTCAGCTGGTAAAGAATTTGCATTTCAGCTGTTTAAACAGTTATTAGGATTACATTATACAGTTTTTGAGGAACCTGAAAATAACGAAATTATGGACACATTTTATAAATTTGGTGACCACGTTATATTATGATGTTTTAATTTATTTGAGGTTTTTGGTTCCTTTATATAAACTTTTTAGTACTTGTTTTCTTAAACCTTTACCGATATTATAATGTCTGATTGTCGCAAATCTCTAAGACAAATACTACGAGGTGTGTTCTATTGAAACCCATCTTTGCTGTGTAAAAAATTTCTTCAACAATTTAATTACAAATAATGACCGTCACAGTTAAGGCACCTATCCCATTGTTTTACTAACCGACGTATACCCTGCTCATAGAATTCTTGTGGCAGCTGATTGAAGAAGTCTACCACAGCTATCTGTACTTCTGCGTCAGACTGAAAATGCTGACCTTTCAACGCTTTTTTCAACGTTTCAAAAATATGGAAATCGTAAGGCGATAGATCCAAGCTATAGGGTGGATGCTCTAAAACCCTCCTATTCTTTCGTTGAGGATTTTTTTTTATCACATTAGCAACACATGAGGCCTAGCAGCAAAGTGACGCCACACGTAAGTTTTCCTGGACGTTTCCGTCTTATTGCTTGATGAAGCTTGTTCAAAGTTTCATTGTACAGATTTGCATTGACATTTACTCCAGGTTCCTACACTCTATCAACAACGGTCCTTCATGGTCGAAAAAAAAATGTTAACATCGTCTTGCCTGCCGAAGGATGTGCTTTAAACTTCTTTGGTAGTGGTGAACTTGAATATTTCCACTGCACCGACGATAACTTACTAGATGACTCGTAGTATTGGCACCAAGCTTCGTCACCAGCAACTATAACAATACAAAAATGACGGCAAATGGTAATTTAATAGTTCTGTATTACAAATAGTTAATTTGAGGGACTCGTCGTAGCTGGCGTACGTTATTTAAATTGTCCAAACGACTACGTGGCCAGTGGCGTCGGAGTTTACACGAATTACAAAATATATAACATTATTGTTTACATTTAGTAATACATAAAAAGAACAATCGGTGACTGTAGGTCGCTTCTTGTTACATAAAAAAAGGGTTCAACCACTTAGAATTTTGCAAGTTAACGCGTAAAAGGTTTTTTTTCACAACACAAACTGGTTACTTTATCTTGAATTTCAATGAATGGAATCGAGAGAGAGACAGGCACAATTATGGGGTATTTTCAGGTCCGGGAAAAAGGCAGACGTTCTTCAGAAGAACTCCGAGACGAAATATTTGTCGCAGCAACGGCACAGATACAGGAATAACGAATGGGTCGATACTAATCCACCAAAGGCGATCGGCAAATTCGCCTTTCCAGGAATAAATTCCAGCACATTTCTTTTGAAACCGACCCTTGTCGATATTCTGTTCACTCATCGGTGATAACAACGATACGAAACTACACGCGATGGATACCCATCGAAAACATAAGCCGCCCCTGCAGTACTTAATTTCTTAACGGCCCCCGTCGGTGGAATTGGGTAGACCTGAGTCTAGCGAAGATGGAAAGCTGACTGAGGAACCAAATCCAGCGCGAACCTGCATTCCCCCAAAAGATTGCACCACATTACGAAATATGATGAAATATTTCCAGAATAATTCGACACGTAAATTCACAGAAAGCGTTCGGGATCAGGCGCAAACCAAAACATAAATCGACAATTTCAGCTTACAAAGGAAACTGTCAACAGTGTCAACATAACTCAATCTAAAAAAAAATATAACGAAAACTGTAATCGACTTAAGAACGACAATTAAAATAGAATTTTACTTCCTATGAAGCGGCAATTAAAGTATGACTCTAATCCTGAGAGAGTGGCACAATTTAAATGAACATAACACGATGTTCCCTAATAAGGCCTTCGACACATGCCCTATTGTTTTCAGAATCAAATTCAAACGCCAGAAATTTACTGTTGTGGGTAGTTCAGTTTCAGAAAACGCTCAGAAGAATGTCCGTGATAATATATACCAACTCAGGTTTAAATAAATTACAAAACATTTATATGATATATTTCATGGGCCTTATTACCATAATTCTATCTAAGCAAAATATAAAACCTAAGAAAATTGGGGCCTCTACAAGTCAGAATTAGAAAATCATTTTTATTCGAAAATTATATCGTTTGTAACAATTATATTTATATATTCTTCCATGGTAATTTACAGCTTCTTTTTTTTTTGTATTTATAAATTGAAAGTAAAGTGCGTTTAGCATAGGAGTAATTTTGCTATAGCTGTACCAAACCAAAAATATGTTGGTCGTACCTTTTAGATCTAGCCGATTACCTGACCCAACAAAGCCTTTAAAAGGATAATATCACCAAGTTCGCTTAGCTGTTTTTATTATATTGTGTGTATAACTCTAAAATGGTAAACTGTTCTATGTAAATGACAATTTAGTAAAAGCGTTGCGATTAAAGTAGGAGCTGCAAAGAATTTTGCGCCTAAAAGACCATCACCCCTACATTTATTCATAGAAACCCAGTAGAATTGTATAGTCTAGTAATAAATTACATTTAAAAGAGTAGCTGATGCGATTACTTTTGAAATACATCATTTTGAAAAACATGAACATTCCTAGCAATGTGTAATATTTCTAAAAGCAACAGAAAATAAAGTCGCGGTTTCATTTGTTATACGTGACAGTTTAGAAAACGCCGCTGGAGCTACAAGAGTTCGATAAAAACTGTCAGTTAAATCCCAGAGCTTTAGAATATCGTAAGACCTGCTGCTTTCTCTCTTCTGTTTTGTACCGTCTCTAGTTTTCCCAACATTTAAAAGTTTAAATCGTTTAAATGGTTTTCTGTAATAAGAATATTCCCAGAAAAACTTCATGTTCATAAAATCTGAGAAAAACGCATATTTATTATTGACTGAATTGCAATACAGCTAGATATTTAATATTAGCTTGACGAAAATTAACAACTATAAAGCAAAATAACGACAGGTTAATGCAAACATCACTTTGTCCCAAGAATATATTCAAAAGCATCAGATATGAAACTCCAATTTCCTTTGTGCTGCTAAATGCTTGATAGTTTCTGTATCTGAGTGGTTCGAACTAAGGCAAACTGCAGGAGGAAAATCCATTAGGGAAATTGTTAACTGCGCTGGAGGTTTGGTAATTCTGTTTCATTGCACTTCGACGGAGGATATTTCGCTCGAACGTATAAAATGTAATAAGTTTCGTACTTCAATTTTAATTACTTCAGAAATATAATTTAAGGACGTATAAATAGCGAAAAGACTTTATCCGTAGAAAGGTTTTGAAATAAACGTCTAGACAAAGCAAACTAGAACATTTCTTATGCTGAAGGATTATATTCGTTAGTGCTGCAGTTATTTTAAACACCTTCTTTGGTACATTTTAAGGGATTTGAATCCTTTAGGTACAATAGCTGTTAATAAAATTTAGTTATCGTACGTTCTAATTTTTTTATGGTAACTGCTAAATGTCAGGGAGGCGTAAACCTGTATGAAACAATCGAAAACGCAGAGTAAGCTTCCAAATACGGTTCATCTAACGCACGTACTTCAACAGACATTGTGGTCGTTTGTATATTATTATTATTTGACCGTATATAAACTTGTAATTAAAGTAGAAAAACCAATTTTGGACACCGCCGAGAAAAGCAATCGGCAGAAGAACAATTTGGTATCTACAAAGCATAATTCCATAATTTAGATAAATTAGCAAAATGTTGACCTACAGCCAAACCATGAATCTAATATGAAATACGACCCAAATAATTTTCCAATTTGAATGTGAATTTATGTAATGATTTACGAACTGAAGAATAAAACGAAATAAGAACAAAGATATATAAAAAAGAGTGGCATCTGATCTACATAACATTAACATGATATTTTCTGTCATACAGACGCAAATTTCGTAGCAAACGAGAATTATACATGTCAGAATGCGCTATACATGTCAGAATGCGCATGTTAAACACACAGGTGAACAAAGAACGAGCAAGTTATATATCTCGGCTTTATATGCAGCCATGAATACGTGAATGATGCTTCTGCTACATTTACTGCCGAGTAAAAAGTTTCTTTCTGCGAATTCCCGTTTTAACAGGCGGTATATTCGTTTTCATATCACTGAATTTGGAGTTGAAAGGAATATGTGATGCGATTTCTTTAAAAAAGAATAGATGAACTAAAATGTATTATTCTGTTCTTGTGGAAAAACGAGAAAACTATAGTTTTTCAACTGGATTTTCTCCCATTCACTTAAAACTATTTCGAGTCGGGGGTTATTAAGTGATTATTACTTGTAATAAGACATCAGCTGTGATTTAGTTTGTGCAAGCACACAGGGCAGCGCCCTTTGGGTGCTATCGCGATAAATCTAATTTCCGAGCTGATTCCGACTGCTCTGCGAGCCGTCGAAATCGTTAATCAGAACATTCATCGTCTGATTGCGTTTCCAATGTATAAAACAAACAATCATAAGGGGTAAACGATATTGACAATGCTTTTCTTTCTGCATTCATTCTAGATACCACTGAATTCAGATAAGGTGAATGTTTGTAAAATATAGCAAGCAGTATGATTTGATTATATTGCTAAACCTTAAAAAAGTTAAAGTAGTAAAAGTACTGTGGTGCGCGTGCACTACATTTATCGGGTTGCCTTGTTTGGATTGGTATGTTTTTGTTGTTTGTTTACTAAGTTATCATTTTACGATTCAATAAACAACACGTATTTCCAAAAGCTCGTTTCAATTCTAATATGTAGTATCTGGTATCAAACCAGATACCTATATTTGGTAACCCCAGACGTTCAATAACCGTTTAAAAAGAATATACCTTATATATATATATATTCGCTTTTTTCCGACGTCTAACCCGACATGCATTTTACCCATCATCGAATTCCGCCATTGCCTTCAGTGTTTGCCAGCCGTTGTGTGGTACTGCTCAAGCGACCATCGCTGGATATTCATACAGATTAGTTGTCTCACTTTCTACTATTTCCTATTATTATTCTGTCATCATGTCATCATTCCCTGAATTTGACACTGACATTCGTATGTACTTCACTACTCTCGATAGCTATTTTAGGTTACATAATACAAATGGTCAAATTGACAAATTCGACAAACTAATTACCCACCTGCCGGTTGACGTCAAAGTGCGCGTGCACTACATTTATCGGGTTCCCTTGTTTGAATTGGTATGTTTTTGTTATTTGTTTACTAAGTTACCATTTTGCGATTCAATAAACAACACGTATTTCCAAAAGCTCGTTTCAATTCTAATATATAGTATCTAGTATCAAACCAGATACCTACAGTACTTTAAGAAAATGTGGACGTTATAAAGAAAACAGCGATTGGGGTTTTATAATTCAGTTGTCATTTAAAAACTAACCAATCATAAACCTTCCCCATTAGATGAACAAAAAACGAATAGGGATTTACTCAACCGTGTAGTTCCAACCTACTGTACAATTTATCGCAATAAATTTGTTAAAAATGTTCATTCAGTTACATTTTTTTAAGGATTTTGTGTTCGTATCATTAATAATGCACGCATTTGGTCAGCATAAATCTAGGTGCACAACATTTTCCAGGTTATTTAAAACACCTTGATTGCAAGCTTTCCGGCTGATTTATTCCGGGCTATTAATATAAATCAGGTTCAGTTTGCGGAGCAATAACGTAGAAACTACTGGCAATATTTTCATTTCGCCAAACTGTACAGAAATAGCTATCAAGTTGAAATCGACATAATATTTCAGGATCCAGAGGTAGTGTTATTTCTACACAAGGAACGCATTTTATTCCGCTTTCGAACGTATATCGATACAGCAAACGTTGTGTACCCAGTGCGTTCGCCAACAATGAACGTAAAAGGGGGAAGCGATAAATCAACAAAAAAGCAATAGTTCGAAACACAATACCTTGGAATTTTTTCATTATTATTTCATTGTACTGTTGAAAGAGCGCTCGCCTTTCCCGAGTTTCTCGCTGGGGATACAGTAAACGTTTTACCATACGGGATTAGGAACATCTTACGAAATAAGTAAAAAATATAACGTCCTATTCGTTATTTCAAGCCTAATGGACGATATATTGCCATTCCGACGTAAGTTCTTAACGGAGATGACAATCGACAGATGAGTGCTTTGTTCTTTCGCTTCCTGAGGTGGAGGTTAATGGCTGTCATGAATGTAGCAGCTTTTGTGAAAGATAATCTAAAAGTCGGAGAAACCAAAAGAGAACAATTGTGTGTCTGTAGCTATACGAAAATGTAATCCGTTCAAAGAATGACAGAAAATCTTTTAGATATCAAATATTATCTTCAAAAAAATAAACGTATTGGAACGGAAACGAAATCAATTTTGAAATTATGCCGTTTCAGATTTCTAACATATCCAAAATAACAATTTTGTGTTGATGCGATTTATCGACAACCATCTATACAAAATAAGAATTAAAATGTCGAGGGGTGAACATTAGAAATGGGAAACACATATTATTGCTAGTCAATTAACTGGTAAAACATCTTTAGTAGACTAAGGCAATGATAGTGCTGATAAGGTTTGTTGCAATGTTTGAGGATAAATGATTAAGCGGGAATATCAATGGAAAGTAGATAATGGCACTGGTCAATAATCATTGGGAGAAACAACATCAATAAATACGACGATTGCGTTAATAGAGAGTGGAGACTAAAACAATCAATAAATAAAAACCTCCGATAGAAGGAAGAGGCGGTCCTGGGCTAGCGGTCACCGCGTTGGCAAATCAGTCAAGTATTCTGCCTATTAAATCTTCTTTGGAGTAGAAGTGTAAACATACTTGCCATGATTCGCAGTCCAGGTTATACTGTTGGTCCCCTATGTCTGTGATACCTGCGGTTACAATTAAACGTACAATGCAGGCATAAGACAGAAGATCGCTACGATTCGTAAATGATAAAGCTCTCAAAAAAGAAACAGAATAAGAGGAAGACTCATAGCTGATTGATGAATCAACACAATCAAAGATGAAATCGAGCCATGGACAGCGTATAGTAGAAACTTAAAAGTACAATGGGATCTAAAGAGGATCTCCAAACGGTAGAAGATAAAGTTATTAATCAGTAAAGAGCGGATAATATGCACGACAAAATTGAAATATATGCGCATGTATATGGAGAGATTTTTTGGAAAATATGCATATACTTGGGCCATATATGCAGCAAAATATACCAAAATAACAAGAATAATTTATAAAAATTGTAAACTCAAGTATAATAATTTTTAATTGGCAAAATCAACAAATACATACACTTATTAACTTACTCGTGGAATATATAAAAACTAAGCCTAGAACTATTAGTCTGAGAACTATTTCTAAAATAATTATGATTAGAAGTTGTTCGCAATTTTTACTTTCCCATACCTTATAGGTATAGCATAAGTATTGAATTCATGAAAATTTTCGGAATCGAGATTTTAACGGAAATATCCGTTTTGGGTCTCTAGGAACCCAAAAAAGTGGTTTTTAAAAAATGTCTGTCTGTGGGTGGGTATGTACGTACGTATGTATGTATGTATGTATGTATGTATGTATGTGACGCTCCTACAGCCGAAAGTACTGCTCGGATTTTGATGCGCTTTGGAATGCGGGGGTGTATCGAAAATTCATCGAAAAAATAAGCTTTTCAAAAAAATCCGAAACCGGAAGCGGAAGTTACGCATGTTTTTTGGTATCACTTTTTTCGTGATTACAATTTTGAAACTTTTATCGCGGATAACGATAGAGGGTCATAAGACAAATCTGTTAGTTTTTTGCCGAACTCGCTTAGCTTTAAAATGAAGGGCGCTATGATTTTTTGAAAATTTTGAGTTTAACGCCCAATTACTCGAAAACGGATGAATCGATTCAAATGATTTTTATTTTCTGAATAGTATATGAAGGGTAAAATGAGGTGATATAAAAAGTTTTTTGAAAAATTATAATGGGCCTAAATTACGAATTTTCAAAATTTTGGAAATTTTCAAAAAATTATTTCTCAAAAACTGCTTCAAGGAATTTTTTTAAACTTCATATGTCGATAGACCTCCCAAGGGGCTATCGATATGTTTTTTGAAGAACTCCGTAATTTTCCTGTGGCGCCCTCTACGAAGCTTGGAAGTTTGAAACTTCAAACTCCTTTAATTAATAAACGAAAAAAGATAGGAAGCTGGGGTTTTCACTGAATCGCTCAGTACGTAATGGAGCATATGAATATGCAAAGAAATATTACACTCGTGGATATATGTAAGCGCACCGGCCCCCTCCCCCTCTTTTTTAGAAAAATATTTTTTTTATTCTAACGGTTGTTATTTGTTTGCGTCAAAGAATCTTTTTCCGCGAAAATAAAAAATCGATTTTTTATGCCCTACAAAATATAATTTCCAGGGACTTAGAAAATTTTACCTCGGTAGCAATAGCGATCGGTACTAGTTAGACCGCGCGACGGCCTAGCGGTACGGACAGCCCCGCGCACTTTGGTTCAGAACCATTGCCATACTGTCGCGCTACATTCATTTCTTTAACCGGTATTACAACAACAAGTTATAAATTATTTATCAAAATTTTGTATTTAATACTTAATTTGATATTTAAAAAATAAAAGTAGCATCTGTAAACATAATCCTTCTTTTGCGTACTTGTTTCGAATGCGCTTGTCAACTTGGGGAGCAGGAAATTAAACAATTCCACAAATGCATGTATTTTTCCTATGGAAAGTATTCAAAGTCAGCGCCCTGTATATGCTAAGCTTTAAAAATGTCGACATGTGAGGTATTGTTCGCCGTAAAAAGAAAACTAAACCTCGTTGAATTTTTATATATAAACTTAAATAGCGAGTTCTGTTTGAAATATCCGTTTTGGGTCTCTAGGAATCCAAAAAAGTGGTTTTTAAAAAATGTCTGTCTGTTACAAAATCACAGCAAACTCAATTTGCAGTCACAATATCACGTATATAGTAGAGAATGAAGTATGCCTGGTTGCATATTAAAAGGAAATTAAGGGGCACCGCAGATATTTGGCGGGACTTCTTACAAACCTTGTAAGTCTATTCGTTACGAGGCGAGGTTTTAGGATAGCGCTTGAACAACCGTTTTGAGGAAAATAACTCTACTGTTGAATAAAGATGATATGAACAGTTTCCAGTATGGAAAAGTCCAGGGAGGCAGTCGCGTCCACTTTTTATTTTGTATGACACTATTAAGTTTTTGATATATGATATCACTTATTTCACCATTGACTTTCTTACACAATCTATCAAATTCGTTTATTATTTCAATTGACTCTCAAAGAAACATCCCTTGACTTTCTAATTTGCGAATGGAGTTTGAAACGAAGCTATAGTTTGATTTAATACAACAAGACGCTGAGGCAATTCTGTTGATTTCACTAATTTTTTACAATTATCCAAAGCGGCGCCGGAATCAGGTATTTGAAGAATTACATCTTTAATACCTTCAAAATTATCGGCGTAAAAAATTGCTGCTTCTAGCCATGTACCCCACCTTCTAATAATCGGTTCGGGAGGCAATGGAACATTCGGAAGTCGCTCCTTATAAAACTGGGGGGCTTTTAAAAATATTTTTTTACGTTACTAATTAAATCGTTAACAAGGGGAAATTGATTCCTAATCCTTTCGGCTACACGATTTAAATCGGGAGCTAAGCAAGTTACTTGAATGACATTATTGTAAAAAAAACTTAAATTTTGCGCTGCTCTTGTTATGTAAGGGGCAAAGTCGGACAACACGATAAAATTTTTTCACAAGGTACACTTTCGGGTAAAAAAATTTGACAAACCTTCCTGCACAAATAGGGCAATTGTTAAATTATTTGTTTTTTGAAGTTGTTTGAAACTATTAAATATGATTTGCTTAAAATGTCTTCATGAAGAATTCTTATTAATAAATGGGCAATGCAACGGCCACATTTGTCCGTACTTTCATATACGATTATATAAGCAAAATTACTGCCCACTAATTGTCTAATTTCAGACATTGTTTCATTGTAAGAAGAATTTACATAATTTTTTCGTAAGGTGCTATCGTCGGGTACATTTTGTTTACAAAATTTTTGTAAGAACGATTTTAAATTAACATTATTTAATTTCGATAACCATAGGTATATTAGGCGAAATTAATTCCTTGCATAACTCCGTATTAAATTCTTCTTGCTCCGATGTTTTGGAACTCGTCCCTGAACATTGATCCATGGTTTTCTGAGAACAATTGCTTCGCTTCCATTTTTCACATTTTGCAATATGTGAAGGAGTTTTAGTGTGCTGATCTACCAAGGATTTTCTCTCAGAAGACACCTACACCGACAAATAATTAAACAGTAATATAAGAACTTTTGATACTCGTTAAAAACAAAAACAAACACTACCTTCCCTGTCATGACTTTGTTTTAGTTACGTACATAATAATATGAAAAATAATTTCATTTATATAAGAAAAATTATTTAACTTACCAGTTTGCTGCAAGCTCGACTAAATATTTTGTCGCCATCCATTACTAGTTCTGGATGTGGTTTAATCCATGAAGCAAGCTTCTTCGATTTACTCATTGTAGGTATATAATATGTATAATATTCGCAAGAGATCAACACTATCGAAGTATCGGATACGTTGTAACGACGAGAGAAGATTCTATTATGGGGTTACTCCAAGAGAGAAAATACTTTGCAAACTACAAACAAAATGTAGGTATGTATCCCACTCATTATCCACCCTCCATTGATAAACAAGAAACAAGTAATAAAATGGATTAGATCGGTACTTCAAACTTCAAACTGTCGGGAGTTCCAGGCACAGGTCATTAGCTGTCCAGCTGTGAATTGTCGGTGATCTGTGTGTACTACTCGGAAATTCATAATCTTGTTTTGACCACTTGACGAAAACTTACAAACGAGTAATGCAAAAGGCCAAAATATGCAAGTTTATGCAACTTTTGCAAAAATATGCAGCGAATGCCCAAATATGCAATATATGCAATCACTAATTAGCGTTAGTTAACTCTTATCAGTGTAATTCGTCCACATAATTGACTACAGTCACAGATATTCAGAAATTACAATATATATGCGCTCTGCATATAATCCGCTCCTCCTCCTAATGGTAATAGACGCTTAACCAACTTCGGACTAGGTATTTCATAAATTTCGATCACCACTTATCCACAAATACAGATATATGGAATAAAATATTAAAATAAGAATATAATTTGGCAGGTGAGCTTTAACCAAAAATTAGTTCCGGCGTCAAAAAAGCTAGTACCGGTCCTGTACACATGCTTCATGTTCACGGACATTACCGTACCACTTGATCGCTTTTCCCAGTGCGATTTTGTTTGTTTGTCTGTTTGTGTTTAATTTGCATTTATTTGCACTGTCTTGTATTTAAAACTTTTTAAGAAATTTTACGCTAAACCACTTGCGAAATGTTTAATTGTGCTGCTGCATTCCGCTTGTTTGTTTTCGACAACTTATCATACAAAAATGTTAATCTTTTAGCTAGGTTCACGTCCCTTTTTTACGTCAGCATTGCAAAGTATTAGAATAGAAATCAGTTAGCTGCTGCCAACCAGCGTGCAGGCTGTTATATCTTTCAAGAGACAGAGGTGCGGTACCATCGAGCTTAAAAATGCAAAGAAAAAAAATGCACGCAAGCAAGGTTATTGCTCGTGAACGAAACCAATCCCAAGAAAAAATTGATAACATAAACCGAAGTCATGATTACTATAAACGATGTTTTTCCTATGTAGTTCTATACGTCAGGCCCGTTCTTCGCTAAAGTGATAACATTACCCGATTGATAGGTACTATTGCCCTTGATTTCAATAAACATTGTGTTAATCAATATAATCAGAATAGGATGACGGTTATGACGATGAGGTGAATCTAGGAACAGTACATTGATGGATCTTAAGAGTGAAACGGAACTAAATGAAGATCTCGAATGAAAATATAAGTTATTAACCAACAATACTCTGATGAACTAACTTAATGGATTGAAGTATGTCTTCATGTAACTCTGCCTAAATCAGGGTTAATAGAGAGTGTATTTAATAATTGTTGAACTAAAAACCGTTACTAATTAAGAATCTCCAATGGAAAGACGTCAAATTTACTAACCGATACCTAATTGGTAAGGCAACATTATGAAAGTAGGGTAATGATTGTGTAGATGTCGCTTTGCGAACATTTAAATGAACGAGTTGAGTATACAGTAGATGTTGAACCAAAATAGTAACTGGATTATTTGCCGAACGTGAAATGCGACGGTTGTGTTTGGCAGATGTCTGTAAATTCGTGTGCTCTAACATAAAAATAATCGTTAAAAGTGAAATTTTAAATCTTTGTTGCTCTATGAGCTAATACAGCAACACCATCCACAAACACCAGGTAAATTGGGGTCCCTAATCTAATGAAATTTTTCCTAAATCCTATCTGATTTTACATATCAAAAACGTATTTTCGCTACGCCTGGGCTTAGGCCCATGGCAGTAGTTTATACAACCACCTACTCATCCAAACAATATGGAAACAAACATACAATTATTTAGCGGCTCCTCCAGCCAAAGAGGAGAGCGTGAACAATTAACTAATTCTCAAACCACAGAACCTAATAATTCAGCTAAAGATAAACAAACATACTCGAACATGACTAAAAATGCTTTTCAATATCCGAAAAAAGAACAGGGAGTTATTCTAAACGCCATGGAAGGCATAAAAATAAAAGAATACATATATGCAATGGGTAATTTAGTACATCCAAACGACATTCTTGCGGCATCAAGACTTTCAAATGAAAGAATCTGCATATATCTATCGTCTAAAGAATTGGTCGACGATCTCCTAAAATCCCAACAATCAATCCAAATAAGCGAATATCAAGTAAACATCAGGAGGCTAATAACCCCGTCAAAGAAAATTATTCTGTCCAATGTCTGTCCCAGTATACCTAACGAAATTATAGAACAATCGTTACGAAACTTTAATATTAAATGCACATCACCTATATATTTTATAAAAGCTGGACTACAAGAAACAAACTATGCGCACATAGTTAGCTTCCGAAGGTTTCTATACATTGTTCCTGAGGAAAATACCACCATACCAGATTCAATAATAATCAATTATGAAGGAGATAGCTATAGAATATTCGTACAATCCGATGAATTAAAATGCTTTAAATGTAACCAACATGGTCACATATCTTCAAGATGTAACAAAACAATTAACACCGAGCTGCAGCAGTCAGAAGAAAACAGATCCAATAAACGCAATTCGCCATCTACAACTACAGAAACTGGCGACACTCCAGTTGAAGAAAGCGCAAACCCGTTCACAAATCTAAATAAACTTATGAAAGAAGTGAGGCAAGAAGATTTAGCAAATAAAGCTCCAGAAGACCCAGAACAAGGAGAAGATGAAACACATTCCGAATTACGGTTGCAAAAAAAGAAGAAAAAACTAACACAAAAAAACAAGAAACTGAAAACGGAAACAGACAAAGACGAACCAACTCTAGACCAACTTCTGGAACCTATAAAAAAGCTACTAGATACCGACCAAGCCAAGTACAGTTTTACATATCCAGAATTTGAAAAATTTATAATGGAAGTTTACTCTGCTCCAAATCCCGTACAAATAGCTGAAAAATTTATGACAGACGCAGAATTACTTATAGCTACTCTTCAAGACTTCCACAGTTTACTAACTCACCGAAAAATAAAATACCGGTTTACGCGAATAATTAGTACTATTAAAAAACAACTTGCTCTAAATAAAGCTATAATGGATCAAACCTTGGCATCTGAGTCCTATAATATTGACTCAGACTCCTGTTATTAATATTTTTAATCATTAATCTAATACAAAACAATTGTAACGGCTTCTAAACACACTTGTCCGACTTACAATATCGTTGCCAAAAATAAATTTATCCTTCTCCAAATTACACAAATCTGATACATCCCCAATTTACTTTAAACATTTGCTAAAGGAAATACTACTGAATTACCCAAATCATCTATAAATATATACAGACGGGTCTAAAACAAGTGACAAAGTGGGAAGTGCATTTAAAATTCAAAACTATAGTAAATCGTATAAACTTAACAACATGCGCTCAATATACACAGTAGAACTTTACGCTATTAAAAAAGCACTTTCATACGTTGATAATCGTTTTCCAAATAACTACTTATTATTAACCGACTCTCTTAGTGCAATTCAAGGGATTCAAAATATATATAATGACAATCCACACGTGAACGAAATCTACACACTTTTTACTCAATTAAAACTAAAAACATCGAAGTAGTAGTAATATATGGATCCCGTCACATACAAACATCCGTGAAAACGACCAAGTGGACCAACTAGCAAAACAGGCCACCACACTGAATGAAACTGACAACCATTGTACTACAGAAGATTTAAAAATATTTATAAAACATAGCCTTCAAGAAAAATGGAAAGACGATTGGAATTCAATACAGTCAAATAAGCTCCGCAGTGTTAAAAGCGAAACTAGCAAGTGGAACCATAACATCAGTCTAACCCGTAAAGAAGAAACAGCTATAAATCGCCTTAGAATTGGCCATATTAGAGCAACCCATGACTATATATTTGAAAGAGCAAATATTCCAAACTGTGATGTATGCGATACACCCCTAACGGTTGAACACATCATCATCAACTGCATCAAGTTTTCTGTCCAGAGGGATACTCTCCACATCCCCAACAATATTAAAGAAGCTCTCAGCAATCAAAAAGAATCCGTACATAAAATATTAAATTTTATAGAAGCAATCAAAATTCCAATATAAACAAATGTAATGGAAACTTTTTGTAAAAACGTATAATTGCATAAAATGTAATAGAATATAGATATAAGTAAGCGCTAATAACCTAAGCTGTTGATGCGCTTTGTTTCTAATAAAATGAAAAAAAAAATTATTAAGCCAAATTTAAAAGATAGACTTGGATGGGTGTAGCGTAATCTATCGTTACGTGGAAGAACATGCTCGTCAGAAATCTTTTTTGCAGAAAACCGGAAAGCAGAAAACTGGCACCCCCTTTAGTTTAAAATATCATTCAAAGACCAAAAATTGAACAAGATAGCAAACAAAAATTTATTTCAATATTTAGTTTAACTTTTCTAGTACCTATCGGAAATATCTACCGACAAATAGTCAAAATGCTATTAATAATATTAATAAAGAAAAAATGTTATTATTACTGTGGTGTTCCCGATCATATATTCGATTTTTGGGTAACTTAACCATACCATCTTATTTGCTTTAACAACATCAACGTATGGTTTTATTTTACATGTACTTAGGACAACGTTGTTAAACTAACGAAACTCTAATTTATTCTAACTTAACTGTGGCTTCAAGTTAGCCTAACTAGTCTGATTAAACCCTAACTTTATTTTACTCAACTTAACCTGACTTAACCTAAGGTTAATTTAGTCCAACATAACATATCCGCTTTTTTACATTCTTATTTTTCTTCTCTAGTGTTTTGTCTTTACCGATCTTCTCTCCTATGCCGGATTTAAACCAGCACAGACATAGGGGGACCTATAGCCTTACGGGAAGTGGAAACACTTCTACTTCAAAGAAGATTTACTAGGCAGAATACCTCGCTGGTTTGCCACTGCCTTGCAAGAGAGAACGGCCGTTAAAAATCGGTAGTGGGAATTGCACCCCAAACCTTCAGCATAGAAGTCTAACCCGCCGACCTCTGGCCCACTACTACCTCTGCTAAAGTACAACCATTATTTTAAGGCCGAATATTTAAGCCTTTGACTTAGGGATTATCTGTAACTGATAGGGGACACACAGGTAGAACCAGCCAACCTATTCAAATAAATTTTAAAATATTTACTCAATCACTTATCCGGGGAGACGTATTCCTTTTTCTATACAAGCAAAATATTAAAATACCATTAAGTTTCCATTTTTAAAAACGTACACCGAATACAGACCTGTAGACTAGAGACAACTGCTCGTTCTTTTGTTGCGGTATTACAAGTTTCACGCTGAGAGGAAATGACAAGATAACAGCGGCTCAAAGATTCGGCGTTAAAATAATGGTTGTACTTTACTAACTAACTAACCCGCCCCGAGCTTAAGCGGTGAGTAGTTTACACTAATTGAATTTATCATAACCTGGTTTCCACCTAACTTTTATATATTTATATATACATATAATATATATAGGGATTTTTATAGCTGTTGCTGCCTCCCTTCCTTTAACCAGGTTTTCCAATCTTGTCTGTTTCCCCAGTCTCTGTCTTCTAGTTTTCTCTTCTCCATAGATTCTTCCATTTCATTCCTCCACGATCTTCGAGGTCTTCCTCGTTTTCTTCTCCCTGTCGGGCTCTATTCTGTAACTTTGTTTATACATCTATTTTATGCTCTCCTAGCGTGGCAATACCATATTAGTCGCTTGTCTTCTATACAGTGCGGTCGTAAAATGTCCTCCCCCTTTTGAACGACTTGATATTTCTTCACAAAATTTTGTATGCTTCAATGGGAGGCTAAATACTACTTTTTAGCCCATATTTAAATGTTATAACTTTCAAAATGGCGGCTAGGCAACATCTTGAACTATTTGCGGGTCTGATCCTGGAGTTTCATAAAAAAATATTCATCCAGAAAAAAATAACAGATAATTGAAAATAACAATTTTTATTTTTCTAATCTAAAAAGTGTAAACAACTTAATCTTACTTGTTTTAATTAAAAACAAAATTAACAACAATTAGCCCAATTCGTTAAGTGTCGTCTGGAGTCTGACTGTCCTTAATTTCAGTACATTTATGGTAGTCTTTGCAGCATATGGGCAAGATGTGTCTTCCTGGTTGTACATCACTCCATTCACACATGCAAGGCACACGTTACGGTGACGTGTATGGCATTTTGCCGGAAGTAACGATTAAGTTAGTGACGGGCTGGGTTACAGTATTGTTTTGAACTTTACCTCTAACTGTTTCTCAATTACATTTTGTAATTAACGTACGGCCTACGTACACTTCATAAAATTGGAATGCATATTAGCGGTATTAAATTAGCGGTTGCGGCTCTCCGAGTCATCCTATTTATTTATAATGTCCGGATTTGTATGCATTAAAAAACATAATGCGTAGACATAATTAGATATGCACGCAGTTATGTATGATGTTTCGAAGTAGATATGCTGTTTTTCATTAATTAACTGCAAAATGGGTATCAAAAAACCTAAACAACAAATTTCATGTAAAATGTTTGTCGGAGATTAATTTCACAGCTGACAAACAGCAGTGAAAGAATTTTATTTATCGCAAACCAACTGGTTTACACAATCGTAATGTTTACTCAATTTGTTGTTGTATGTGGTAATATCATGGCTTTTATACATCATAAACACTCGAGGAAGTCTAAGAAGCAACAACCTCTCTGAATATCGAACCGAAAAAGCCTGAACCGTCCAATCGCATGCCAAAGCCCTCGCTCGTCTGGAGTAGGCTGTTTGAAATATGTTGGTTTGTGGTTCGGAAAATATCTGGTGGCGAAACTGGACACACACAAATATTTAATTTTCTTCATAAAATTTAATTTTGGCGCTAACTAGAACTCATGTTATAACTAAAGATATTATAAAAAGAATACATAATTCATCTATTAGTGAAATGTACCGATGCATATAAATCCGACATTTATTTGTGTAATTAACATATTATAGCTATTTATTAGCTTTCTAACCATTTGTGATCACCACAATTGTCTTACCAATTTTATTATAATAAATATTGTTTAGTTTTCAATGGAACATATTATTTTTTGTGTTTTTTCTTTTTAGTATAATAAAACAGAGGTCACCTGGTATTCAAATAGATTTTTATAGTTCGAGGTAAATAGCGCAGACTTCCAAAGTATTGTTTTTGAGATAAGTTTCAGTAGCCAAAGTTGTTCAAATATAGGAGTTAGGCAAGCAAAGAAGGTGTGCACCGAGTGCGGTTAATGCTGGATCTTTCGGCGAGGGCTTCGGCGTGAGTCTCGTCTTATTTGGTTAGTTGGAAAGAGAGGGCGTTTTCTTCTTAGACCTATCTTGGGCATTCCTTAGAAATGCTCCTATCGTGAATGTCAAACTAAAATCAGGTCTTGCCTAAGGGCGGTATACATACCAATTTTACGGTTAATTGTAATAATATGTCAATCGAGTGCCAATTTCCTTTTCTGTTTCAAGAAACGATTAATTACAGAACAATACCTTGTCTCGACTGATCGGTAAGTAAAGAAACTTTAAAAAGAATGCAATGTAAACCATACAAATGCATATAAATCTGACCTTCGTTTATTTTACATATTATACATTTATTTATACCCTCATTTATAACCATTTTTGATCAATATCCTGCCGCCGCAGGATTGTTATCATAAACAAATGATATTTGCTTTTTAATGCACGAAATGAAATTAAATCCACCTATGATGAAGTCGTTTCTTATTTAAACGCCTTCCGTGTATGTCTTTTAGAAAATTCTTTGTTCGCATAATAAAGTCACGCTTAACGTTACCCTCGCTAAACAATGGCGATTATATTTCCGTGTGTTATGTCTGCCAGACATAAATTAGCTATTCGAAAAGTGTGACAACCAATGGCTAGCTCGCCCGAACCTACGTACATCAAAATAAAACGCATTCCCCGTGTTTTAATGGCCGCATTTAATCGAAATGTCGTGTTTTTTACTTGAAGAGATACCTGAAAATGTTTTTATCGAGACAGTAGGATATTAGCCGACCCTTCTAGGTATCAAACTAATAAAATTGAATCTCATCATACCTTTGGAAGACCCCGCAATTAACATGTCAAGATCTTTCAACACAGGTATCAATCCTAAATTGATCTAAATGTGTAATTATCTTTGAATAACCACTGTTCGTTTATTCCGCGGTTTTTGTCAGAAGGTTTTTTGTCTCTGTAATGTACGTATACGTAGCTCATTTAACAAAAACTGTAGATGAAACGTTTCCGCAGAACCAGTTTGATCTCTGCATGCGCAAAAATTAATACTTAATTCGCGATTAAATCTAATCCAACATACTTTTTGCAACCTCGTGTTTCAATTCTAGATTCAGAAAATATTTACCTGTAAATAAACCTATTCAAGCAGGAAATTGAATCGGGGATTAGCAGAAGTTAAGCTGACGCTTTCAGAAGCTGTCAAATGCTCTCGAACATTGGGATGATTCTTGCAACCATTCAGGCATAAAAAATAAATTCTGCCGTTCTTTTCATTGCCAGTTCAGCACCGAGTGCGTGAACTATGAAGTATGTTAATAGTAAATGAAAAGTCATTGCCAGAGTATTTCAAAAGTAAAGGTTGTGGAGTTGACAAGTGCGACAAGAAGTACTTAACCTTTAACTGACAACTAATAAATGGATCAGAGATTTTACCCTATGGAATAAATCCGTGTTTCAGCAAATAATAATCCTTGTGTTATATGCGCAATGTAATTATTATAATTTCTGAAAGACTAGGTCTCAGAAAGTTCAAACATTATTCCTATTTTTATAGCAAGCTGCCTGTTATAAAACATTTTCAGGTATGCCAAGATGAAAGTATGATATAATCAACAGTATTATGACTAGTAATACCGACTTTTAATTAAAATTGGCTAAGACTTTTTATCTACGAGGTGTGTTCAATTGAAACCAATCTTTGCTTTATAAAACATTTATTCAACAATTTAATTACAAATAATTACCGTCATAGTTACTGCACCTATCCCATTATTTTACTAACCGATGTATACCCTGCCCATAGAATTCTTCTGGCTGCGGATTGAAGAAGTTTTCCACAGCTATCTGTTCTCCTTTTAGCGCCTTTTTCAGCGGTCCAAAAATATGGAAATCGCAAGGCGATAGATCCGAGCTGTAGGGTGGATGCTCTAAAACCCTCCATTTCTTTCGTTGAAAATGTTGTTATACCACATTAGCAACTTGAGGCCTAGCATTGTCTTGTAGCAGAAAGACCCCACGCATAAGTTTTCTTGGACGTTTCCGTCTTATTTCTTGATGATTGAAAGTTTTATTGTACAGATTTGCGTTGACATTTACTCCAGGTTCCTTAAACTCTATTAACAAGGGTCCTTCATGGTCAACGAAGAATGTTACCATCACCTTGTATGCGGAAGGTTGTGCTTTAAACTTCTTCAGTGGTGGTGAACTTGAATGTTTCCACTGCATCGACGATAATTTACTGGATGGCTCGTGGTAATGGCATCAATTTTCATCACCATTTTGCGTATTGTCTGTAAGGTGTTGCAGAGATAAGCCCATTCGCAAGCATTTTTGTTCATTAAACAAGAGACGAGGAATCCATTGCGAACACACTTTGCTGTAACCAAGATTACGAACAATACTATGGACATATCCTACATTCGCACCAACAATTTCTGAAATTTCTCTAATTGTAATTCGACGATTTTCTCTAATAAGGCCTTCCACACATGCCATATTGTTTTCTGTTAATGCAGTACACCGTGTACCTGGTCGCGGCTCATCCGCAGTCCCCTCTTTTCCATTCTTAAATTTTCGGCACCATTCCTTCACAGTTCGGTACGCAGTACATGCATTTCCATACACTACTTGCATTTGCGTATGAATCTGCAATGGCTGCACACCCTCAGCGCATATAACATATAAAAAGACTGCACGCTGAACAAACTTGGACGGATTTTCAACAACAAACGCCATTTCAAAATCGAAGTTTTAAAAGTCAGAATCAAATTCAAACGCCAAAAGCTTATTGATGCGTGGCTTACAAACACTACTAACATTAACAAACGTCATTTGAATTATTGCATTTGTTTTCAAGACTAAGTTGATCAAAGATGGGTTTCACTCCAACAAGCCTCGTAGCTAACTATATGCCAACCTATCATTTGGCAAATCTAAATTTATCACGGATACTTGGTATATTTGTATAAACTACACCACTCGTAGTATATTACGATGACGGTAACCATCGTATGACTTGCACTCGTGAAAAGTAGTCAAGGATTCAAAGAGAAACCACCAAATTTTTGTTTAAGGGGATTCCGTCTGACTATCAAAAATTAAATGCAACTTTTTACATCCACAAACCTTTGCATCCGTTTCCCTGGGTCTTAGGGCTGTCTACCTGAACGCAGGTAAGCTAACTGTATCCAATGTAAAATACAATGCGTATAATATACAACAAAATAAATGGGTATTGTTCTGTTTGTAAGATTGGAGTGTGTGCGTTACAGTCTTAAAGGAATGTAGTTAGGGGAAAAATTCACTAAATTTAGTCCACATATATAATAGATTCAGTTTACCTTATTTTTGCTCTAATTTTGACAATTATCATCAATTATTATGATTTTTATTGAGTATCTTTACGCCTTATGTCAATCTTGGATATGTTATCTACTAGTTTTAAAAAACCGCAAGCTGGAAGGTCACCTATTAACGTAACTGCGGTGACAATAGAAAACGCTAATTATAGCTTATTTTCAGCCACTTTAGTAGCCCCTTAAAACTGGTACAAAAATACAGAAATCGACATTTTGCAGACATTATTTTAATTGAAGCAACCTAAAAGCAGGCCCTCCAATGATTTATGAAAATTAAACATGCTTTTAATGTTCTGTTTAATAACAGCAAAATAAAAGTATATTCAAAAGGTACTTTAACGTATTTTACATGACGTCATCCTATGTTTAACCAAAGAGCACTATATTGTATCAATATAGTGCTCTTTGCAGTCTAACTACGTACTGCAAACACTTATGTGTACTTAGCTTTAACGTTAACGTAACATATTCTAACTTTAACTAGAACAATCCAGCTTAATTATTGATAAGTCATCGTCGATTAACTTCAACCTTACCCGGCCTGCGGTTAATATGTCTTAACGGAACCCAAACCTTTACTTAACCTAACTTTTGCTTCACTTAACATTTAGTAGGTGAAGTTAAACTTACTCCAACCTTACTTAAGTAAATCTCATCTAAATTTAATATTTCTAAGTCCTATCTAAACCAACCTAGCATAATCTAAACGAAATGAACTTCAACTAAACCTAACCTAGTTCAATCTGACCTAACTTTGGGTTTCCTTAACATTTAACAGCTGACTTCAACTTAAAATAACCAAATTTAATTATCGCTCTCTAATATATAATTAGCTTTAACCTTGCGCAGCCTAACATCAATATATTTTAATGGAACCGAACGTAGCGCAACAAAACTTTCGGTTAATTAGTATAACTCGAACTTAACCTAAGCTTAGAAAATTTATCTTAACACATCGTTACCTAACTTTAAGCTTACTGAACCCGACATAACCTAACTAAAACTAATTTTAACTGAACGTATACCAGCCTAATTAGATTAACTTAAACTGAAATAGCCAAACTTAAAGTTAACTTAGCCTACCTACCTGTAATCTTAGGTAAATTAATCTAACCGGATTGAGTTTTAACTGAAACTAACCTAGTCCAACTTAACCTTTGCTTAGCTGACTGCCAGCAACGTGAAATTAACCCAATGTTTGATTTGTTAATCGTAAGTCATCGTTACGTAAGTTTAACGTAGGCTAACCTTAACTAATCTAACTTTAAACTATGTAACTTTAAGTTAATCTAACCCCAATCCAAACCACCTTTGATTTAAGCTCAGTTAACTTATTCATTTAACTTTCATCTCACCTGATTTTTCTTCCATGAAATATTTATGTAATTTTCCAATGGTCTTTGCGATTTATTACCACAGGCTCTCTAATATTATATAACAACATAGCTTATATTTCTGTAATTATTTTTGGATTTTATTTTAAATTTTTTAAGAGTTTATACGATAACTATTTTATGATTTATCTGAGAAGACATTTTTTCTTCCGATGTATTAAAACAATCTAATGATAACATTTTAGTTTATTACTAAGACACTAATTTTGTGTTTCATGGTCTACGCTTATCATTAATTTACTTATGATGTTTTACAATTTAAATTATTGTTTTAGGCATTTCCTGATTGTTGGTAGTTTATTTGGTACTTTAGAAGACACAAAAAACATAAAAAAAATTTTACTGCTCCCGCTTTCTTTAATACTTCGAAACTACTGTAAAGAAATTAAAGAACCCACGCGAAAGCGCAGGTTAAATGAAGGATTTCTTGTTGAAATCATTAACAATTTTTCTCTATCATGCAAATCTTTATGAGATAACTAGACATTGTTGGACACATAAAAAAACGTATATTTCTATTAGTCGAAGCATTCAAATACGTATAAATCATTCTAACACCTGCCCACGCACACGTAAGTAATACTAAATCAAAGTCTTACTAACGATTGGAACATTTTGCATATGTTCTTGGCGGACGCACTAGTATTAACAGTACCTGAGTAGCATTTTGCGTTCATCGACATTCCTTCGCACAATTAGCTTAACAAGCCACTATGTGCCACAGTGATCTGTAGACTATCCGTTTATTGAACTTAGATTTACATTCAGCACGCTCATTATTGCATGATTAGAGCAAACAGAAGGTGAAACAGACTCCGATTTACCGCTGCGTTTTATTGGTAGGTAACACTTCCGTCAAGCTGCCTTGTCTTATCTGCAGAACTGTATTAAATTAGGGCTGGTTAGTTCAGATTGCTGTAACCAAACGTTATACATTTTTATACAGTGCGATCGTTAAAAGTAGAGAGTGGCAACGGATGAAAAAAGTTCATTCCTGGGGTTCTACAATTGAATTGAAACAAATGTAATAATTTAAAAAATAAACAGTTACAAGTATTTAAGATAATCAGATACGTCTTTAATAGTAATACGAGTTATTAATGGTATTTCAGCTGTTACAGACTTGGCTTCTTAATTATTCTCACAGAAAAATTCAAACGGGATTAATCTTCCCGCAGTTTGAACCATTTCATAGATTCTGTGTTATTAATTTATCTCTTGAAAAAATTTGGGTTAGGTAATAGCGTATATTAGCTTCATAATGAGAAGGTGCTCTGCTGCCGTGTTGGTACCAGATGCTATTATTTGGTAATTCTATATCTTCTTCATGGCGAACAATGGCACTAAAGCAGAGGCAAGATTCTCTTAAATAAACTAGATATCGTTTCCGTGTCATCATACTTTCAGAAAAGCAGTGTCCAAAAATAGATATGTGCAACAGTGCGTTTTCCAGTTGAACATTTTGTATAGTAGCGTGGTAAAAAACGGCGCCGTGCATAATAGTGCTACGAATACTTCATATTAAATTTTGAATGCAGAACAATTTTGCAAAATCGCAATATGTTTGCAGTATACTTCTGCAAGACGACGCTCTGTAATGTAACACTTCTGCAATTGAGCACTAATCCAAAACAGTACTTGCAATATAGCTATTCTGTAATTGAGCGCTGATAATTGCGCTCTTACTTCTGCAGTTAAGTGCTTCTACTTACAATATAACGCTTCCTCAATTGTACAATACAATACTTTTGCAAGAAAGCGCTCTGCAATACAGCACTTCTGCAATTAACTGCTGATGCAGAACAACACTTTGCAATATAGCACTTCTGCAGTTGAGTACTTCTGCAAAACAGAGCTCTGCACTATATCTCTTCTGCATTTGTACGAAACAGCCCTGTTGCAAAACAAAATTCTGCAATACAACGCAGTTGTACACTTCCTCAAGAAGGCGCTATGTATTACAGCACCTCTACAATTAAGTGCTGATGTAAAACAGCACTTCTGTGATTGAGCGCAGATGTGAAATTGCGCTGTTGTTAAACAGCATTCCGCAAAACAATAGTTCTGCAGTTGTACGAAACAGCACTAATGCAAGACAGCTCTTCAGTATAGTGCTTTTTCAAGAAAGCGCTCCGTAATATAACAGTTCTGCAATTAAGTGCTAACGCGAAACAGCTCTCTGCAATATAGCACGTCTGTAAATCAGCTAATGATTGTGCTTTTGCTAAACAGCATTGTGCAGTAGAATACTTCTGTAAAACAGAAATCTGCAATATAGCACTTCTGTAATTGAGCACTAATGATTGCGCTCTTGCTAAACAGAATTTTTCAATACAGTCCTTCTGCAAAACAGAGCTCTGCAATGTAACTCTTCTTCAGTTGTATGAAACAACGCTGTTGCAAAGCAACACTCTACAATACAACGCAGTTGTACACTTCTGCAAGAAGACTCTCTATAATACAGCACATCTGCAATTAAGGATTGCTATTAAACAGCACTACTGTGATTGAACACTGTTACGAAATTGTGCTATTGTTAAACAGCATTCTGTAATAAAATACTTCTACAATTGAGCACTTCTGTAATACAACGCTTTCGCAGTTGTAAGCTGTTGCAAGAAAGCTCTGCCATGCAGCTCTTTTGCAGTTGTACACTTCTACAACAAAACGCTCTGTTCTACACCACTTCTGCAATTAAATTCTGATGAAAAACAACACTCTGCAATACAGCACTTCTGTAATTAAGCGCTGATAATTGCGCTATTGCTAAAGAGCATTCTGCAATACAATACTTCCGCAGTTGAGTATTCCTGCAATACAGAGCTCTGCAATATAACACTTCTACAGCTGTACAGAACAACCCTGTTATAAAACCGAACGCTGCAGTAGAAACAACTCAGTTGTACAGTTTTGCAAGAAGACGCTCTATAATACAGCACCTCTGCAATTAAGTGCGGATGCAAAACAGCATTATGCAATATAGCACTTCTGTGATTTAGCGATAATGCAGAATTGCGCTGTTGTTGAACAGATCTACAGTACAATACTTCTGCAATCGAGTACTTCTGCAATACAACGCTTCCGCAGTTGTACGAAATAACGCTGATGCAAGAGAACTCGGCAATACAACGCTTTTGCAGTGGTATACTTCTTCAAGACGGCGCTCTGTAATATAGCTCTTTTGTAATTGAACGCTGATGATTGCGCTCTTACAAAACTGCAGTCTCTAATACAATACTTCTAAAATTGAGTCCTTCGGCAAAGCTGGCCTTGAAATGTATCTAAGACAGACGAAGGTAATGACAAACGTAGAAAGCGATACAGATATGAGAGTTAATTGCAACCTAATAGAAAAAGTAACAAGCTGTGTGTACATTAGTCAACTAGTTACGATCGATCCAGAAAACCAAACAGTGGAAATAGACAGAAGAACTAAGTTGAGATGGACAGCCAACGGAAGATTAAGAGATGCGATGGAAATTAAAATACCAATGCATTTGAAAACGAAGCTAAGTATACAACTTGGACTTTTAGTAAGAGCATAAAAAAGCCTAAGGCAAAACAAAAAGTTATTGAACGAAGGATGGTCGGTATAAGTTTGAAGGACCACGATACAAATATGTGGGTCAGAGAAATGACACGTTTTGATAAAATAGCAGGTTTAAAGTGGAATTAGACTGAGCATGCAGTAAGGAAGAAAATAGGATACTGCAGCACTAATTAGATAGAAACCTTGGGAAGAATATCGTAGCAGGGGAAGATCAATCATGAAATGGTTCGATGATTGGAAGATAGCTGGTTTAAACTGGCTTGGAGTAGCAGAAAATCGAGGAACATGGAGAAGCATTGGGGAGGCCTATGTCCTAAATTGGATAAAGGACGACTGAAGAAGAAAACAGTGTGCTGTTTACATTTTGCGTTGCAATTATTGTAGCTCAATTGTAGACGTACTGCAATGCAGAGCGCTGTTTTGCAGCAATGATGTTTTGTGAGTTGTTGCTTAGTAGCACTGTAATGCATAACGAAATTTTCAATAGTGCTGTTTTGTAGCAGCAGTTAATTGTGTGGTAATACAAAACGCTGTTATACAAAAGCGTTAAATTGCGGAAGGGCTGTTTCGTAGTTTGTTTAGAAGTATGGAATTGTACAAACGTAGTTCAATAGGAAACGTTTAATTGAGGAGTCCTCTGCTAGACAAAAACTATGGTCGTCTTCAAAAAGCCGTACATTAAACGTACGAGATCGTAAGGAAAGATTTTGATCCAATATAAATTTTCTGTTAGATATTCTTGGTAGTTTTGAATAACGAAAAATAGAAATACACCCATTATGCTTCTTAAGGAAAACTAAAAAAGATTATTAATAATCAATATGAAAACAGTACCTGCTAAATCATTCTTCCTAAAATCTTTCGCATAGCTTGAAACGCCACTAAGTCGATTTACGATTAATTTTTCATGGGCTCCTACATAAGTCAAACAGATTATTTTAAAACAGCTTTGGCAGAAAAATTTACTCAAAATTATTAATTTATATTAAGTGAAACGGAATAAAACCTTACAATGGGAATTTTTATTTCAAAATTGAAGAAATGTGAATGGCCTGACCTTTTGCAACTGTATCAACGGATTTCGTTGTGTAACAACAATTTGTCAAGATAAACGCTAATGTCAAAGCAAATGTGAATAATTACGTTATAGTGTCTTCTGCTCAAGAGGCTTCATGGCTGCAGAAGGATGCATTAACATTTCACAAAATGCGGCATTAAGCGAACAGATTTCCACAATTATTCGATTTTATGGCAGCAATTTTTCACTACATTAGAAAGGGCAGTTGTCGTGAACAAACAGCTAAATATACGTTTCTATTGGCGGTCACAACAGCAATTATTCACTTCGAGCCACTGAAATACCATTCCTCACATCTTTGTTTGGCCTAATGAGATGAGAGATCGCGCCACACACGCCAATTTATTACGTATCCGTTGATAAATCGCTAATTAAAAACATACCAAATAAATGTCAGAATAGCACTAATTAAATGTTAAATACACACACCTATTAGGCAATACGTTTGCGTGCCCTTGCACTATATGAAATTCACCGTTCCTTCGCGAGCACATGGAAAATGGATGGAGTTGCAGCTTTTGAAATTTCCGCGCGATTAATTTTATAATTGTTAGGTTGCAGTCATTGTGAAGGCTGCATTTTTTATATCAAAAAATGCCCAGAAGCGTTTTGTAAGAGAGTGTACTGCACTTTATAAAAAAACGGATAATCTTCAAAATTTTCTAATTATATGGCATGTAATAATGCCAATCAATTATACAGGGTGTCAATTTGAAAGCGCACCATGTGTTATATCTCTGAAAGTATAATATGTATTGTATGTATGTATTGTATTTGGCAATACTGCTACTAAAATTGGAGAAAACAATATACATTTCGAGAATTACCGATTTATCTGTGGGGCAATTTTCTAAATTTCATAATTTTCCGTTAGTTAAAGTAAGTTAAACGGCTTTATACATATACAAAGCAGTTTATCACTTAAAAAATGCCTAAAAAGTTTCCAAAAATATCAAAATTACTAGCTGAACCTGTGAGATACGCTCCACGCTTGTTTTGCTTATCTCTTCATGCGTGGGGTGCAAAAACAGCGCTCATGTTGAAATTGATTTTTACATCGAACACTATGTATATTTTCACATTATACATGTATTTATACTGTATGGACTTTTGCAGTTTAATGTGACCAGCACTTTCTATTTATTTGATGGTACATTTTAAAGGATAGATTGCCTCTAAGGGCCGCTTTATCACAATTGCACTAAATATAGCGTAAAAGTAAAATAAATAATATTTGTACAAATTTTTATATTATTATAAATTACTGGAAAAATTTTGTTTAATATTTTTATGGACTAAGTGTCTGTGTGGTTATTAGTTTCAAAATAGCTTCTTTATAACACATATTTTAGCTAGCTATTAAAAATTAATTAAAACACACACACACAACTGCAAGACCGTTGCGACTAGTGTTTTGAGTGGAGTTCTGCAGCATTCATAATTATAATTGCTTATTTCACTGATTATTAGTATTTTATTAACAAATCTATAATTTGTGTCCCCATGTAAGTTATCTTGGTAAATATACGTAACTGCTAAGCAATCATATATATATATATATATATATATGTATATATATATTATTATGATGTTTTATTGAGAGACCTATATATGAGCCCCACATTGAAGCAATATTATTTTTGAATAAAGGGGGAATGTTGCTTTTCTTGCACCCGTAATAAAGATGATGTCCCTTTCATATGTAAAAAATATTACAATACTATTACATAAGTTGTTGAAACAACACAAAGGGCACACTTCAAACATAAACTTAAAAAGAGCTCTTATCTCAGGGTTTATAATATAAATTTTCGTAACTGCTGTGTAACCTTTAAATTCTTACGTTGGTTAACTGAACCAAGGAAAGGTACAGGGTAGTAAACAAGAACTTATAAAATATGGATGCAACAAAGAAATGAATTAAATGTTATCGAATTATCTAACGTTTTCTTATAAAACGTTAAACAACATTAATAATTAAATGACAAAATTACGTAAAATAAATAGTAAGGTCTAATTTAACAAAGCACTTTCGAACGGACTCACCTTTTCACGTAGAAGCACTTGCTTATTTTCTTCTGGTGTTGGTAAAATTTACTAGATTAAATTAAGATGGCACTTTTGTCTCGTTTTCACGTAGAAGCACTTGCTTATTTTCTTCTGGTGTTGGTAAAATTTACTAGATTAAATTAAGATGGCACTTTTGTCTCGACTTCAAAACGAAAGTCCATCACTCGTTGCTTTCTTCTAAGTTCCTCGCAGAAAAACTTTGGACTTAGTATCTTCGTATTCGTAAAATCGTTTCACAAGGTAATTAACCCAAATATTAGTTACTGCTTATTTCTTCAAATGTTCAAATATACTATTAAAGTCATAAATACATTCCACCTATATATTTTCTTTTTAAATTGTTAACTCCAAGCTTTTCAAATTGTTGTTGATTCGATGTTACTTGTTTCAATTTATTTTAAATAAATAAATTCGATTGCTATTCCAGAATACGATGCGTTATCTCCCAAATAATTAACATTACATTACAATTTTGCCCAACGTGTAGATGATACCTAACCTTGAAGTTTGTTGACGTTTTAAACGTCAAACGCAGATACAAACAAAACATGTCTAAAAAGAAACTCCGAAAGTCTACTGACGCTCCTTTGATACTCCGCCCAATATTCTTGATTTTCGGCTAATTTCCTGAATTTTATCCGTTTTTCACACAGATAAGTAACAAATAAAACTGTCAACCATAACACTTAATAACATAGTTTGCTTCAAACAGGATATAATAAAGACACAAAGTTAAACATTTAATTGACTCGCCAGACGAGCTTCTGTTCACATTGAGATTTTCATGGCAAGTCCCCGTTGTTGTTTTAACAAGTTACCATGGCAACGTCATAATACAAACAAAAATAAGTAAATTTTACAAAAAAACATGTGACTTCCTCAACCAATGGGAAAGCAGAATGAAATTAACACAAATTAACCAAATCTTAAATATTTAAATAACATCTTGAAAATATCAATTACATCAAAACTGAAATTATAGTCATATTCCTTATTTAAAAAGGAATGTTTTGACACCTCACAAGGCAAATCAATTCAAAATTCATATTCATTTTAAACATAAATCACCTTAAATTAATAATATTACAAGTAATGGTTATCAAAATCATATTAAACTGTTCTTCATATCTATATCCAAATATTACTTACAAACCATACAATTGAAAGGTCCATTTTCCTCCAAAATTACATATTAGTTTGCAGTTGTCGAACATAATACACAAATTTCACATCTTATTGTTTTCCAATTATTACGACTACGAACAAGCAAAACGAAACAGAGAATTCAAAGGCTAAACACCAGATGAACCCAAACATGGGCATCCACATGGACAAACACTAATTGAACACGACATTTGCTTGATTTTAACAACTTATTTTTCAGGTTTAAAGCATAAAATAGCTCTAAGTTACCTAAATAAGTTAATTTTCTATTAGATTATCTAAATCAAGGGTCACATAACACAGCAATATATAAAATATATTTAATATATCAGATAATTGGGCTGTTTCCGGTTACAACGAAAGTGCCAGGAAACTGTATATAACATCAAATACTAATAATGACCACTACATTGTACATATGAATCTTATTTCGATACTTGAAATGTAGTAAAATTATATTATTAAATACTGTGGTAAAGAGGTTAGTCCGTTGAATTTAGTTTCATATTCTATACTTTAAGAACAAATTCTATTTTTGTCTAAAATGGTCAATAATTATATGAAATTGTTGGTGCTATTATCCATAATTCAAATGTTCATAAGTAATTTTCTAGAAGGCGTTCTGCATAAATTCCATTTGTTGTTCAAAAAAATAGAATTTGAGATTATGAAAATACAAAAGGGTGGGTATTATTTTCTAATCATGTAATTGATGAGTGCCTTTCGGAAATATTTTCAACGATTGTTATTATTATATTATCTTTCATCTATTTACAAGTTCCAACCTAGGCTATACAAGACAAAATAGATCGAAAGGTGGAACATTATTGAATGGTAACAATCATTCACATTTATAGTGAGGTTGGTCCGTTAGAAGAAATCTGCCATTTTGTAGAATGTTGAAATCTTAAGTTTCGCAGTTTTAGACTAAGTCTGAATAGGGAAATAGGAACGGAGAACTATTAAAATCTAAGAAAAAAGAATTTTCCCTGAAATACATATTAAAAACTGTTCAATTTAAATGTATTTGTTAGAAATTACGGGAGTATTTTAGTTTTCAAATAAATTGCCAAAATTTTAATTTAATTTATACAAGCAGAATAAACAATAATAAATACACAAAAATTGTGCATTTCTTGCGGAACATGTACTTATTACCAAAATATAAAATTACTAGCACAATAAAACCAGTTCTATTGTATCTATTTATGTTGACATTCGTATTAATATTTTATTGAGTAAGTCTAGAAGGGTTAATAATCGATCCCCCCAAGCCATACAATAAACAAATCTTTTTCTGTCTTGAATAACCTTCACTTATGAACATAGAAAACAAATCTGCAGTTCCTGTATTAGATAAAAAGTTTGATATATTACTTTGGGGGTTAATTTCAATGCTGATCGACACTAATGCGTCTGCACAACGAAATCGTGATTACTGGAAGCAGTCAGCAAATATCTGAGACCGATCTATTACATACCAATCAAATTCATGCAATATTAATGCGCGATCGTGCACGAAAATTAAACTGATATTAATTTTGCAAGTCACATAATCGAAGCACATGCACCAGGCTGAAAATGGCTTGCAGGCAGAGCTTGCAAGTATATCAGCATTCAATGCCATTGCTCCATTACCTAATCGCCTATTTTAAACTGCAGTTGGTTATTTATTAAATGGCCATGGACATAAAAATCGAAAACTGGTTAAGAATCTTAATTCTTAATCGTAATTATATGTAGTAAGGACACATTTTGATAAAGCACTGAGGTAGAACGGTGATCTGCGCACCGTAAGTGTTTCCGGGCTACAAATTACAGTTCGCGTATTATATCTAGTAAAATATGCAGGGTGTTTTTACACTTTACAAGGCGTTAAAGCGCGAGTCATATACATACATATAAGAAAAAATTGATAAAATTAACTTTTGATTCTATTTTAAAATTAGAAGGGAATTAATATCAAAAATGTTTGGCAACATGACACAATGGTAGAAGCTGTGATACCTGGATGTTATAATATAGGTACATCATATTATTATTAAACCGTTACGGAAAAGAGACAATTATAAATAATTTAAGAGCGCCAGAATGGCCCAGTGGTTAGAGCACTGGGCTCTGGTACAGAAGATTGGGATTTCAAATCCCTGACTCGATGTCTGGCGGGCGGCCTACGTAATCACTTTAAATAACTGAGTAGTGGCGTTCGAATAAACAAGGGATAATGCGGTTTCGACGGCGTGATGCTCACCACATCACGATCGCGGCAATCTGGAATGAGAGCAAGGATATGGGAGTTCTGGCCAACCATCATACAGACCGAACTCCTTCAAGGGGCATACCACCATTATTATATTATTCTTGCATCTTTAAAAACCGATATTTAAAAAAATATATATTCGCTACAAGTGTCCTGTACCTTCTTTGCTTATGTAGTTGACATTTAGCGCACTGAAAAGTTTAAATATTAACGAGCAGAGTCCATGAGGTACGTCTGACATTCTTTTGGGTAATTTTATTAGTATATTACCAAATATGTACCACAACCAGAATAAATAATTTTATTCAGCTGGCTGCCTGTGGGAGTTTAAAGGTGCTTTTACGTTTGTTACCATTATTTTATTAGAAACGGTAACCCTAAAATTAAGTAATAAGCAACATTAATCGTTGCAAAAAACAACACAACGCTACTATGAGCATTGCTATTCAATTAAAACTGAAGTAAAATTCGACAATTTATGGTAATTATTGCTGTTTCACTATCATACTTTTATTAGCAAATAAATATCCTGTGACAGGACATAAGTTAATACTTACTAAATACGTGTGAATGTTAGATAACGCACGTGCTTCGAATGTAGAACCATTTTTATGATTTACATGTTATCGTTTAGGGAGTGAAAGGTATATTTTAAGAACACAAAGGTTGAGGAGGATCAATTTGATATTATTTTCTGAATAAAGTACTAAGACAATTTAAAGGATTATATACCCAGGATAGTGGTTTCATCCGATTGCTTGAATATAATGCTGAAAAGAGATAACAATTACATGAATGCATACGTTGAAAGGGTTGAAACGCTCTTTATGTGTGTATACAGGGTATCTAAAAACGTACCGGCAATTTTTCAAGGATGAATTTTAGAACTTATTTAGAGTGGAATGAAGTGATTCAAAATGCCAATGTTATTTTCAAATGATGAATATGCAGATATTCATTATGTTTACGGTCTGTGTGATGGAAATGTTTTAGCAGCACAACAAGCATATCATAGAAGATATCCCAATAGAAGGCTGCCGACGTGTGCTGTTTTCTTTAATTCACATCGTCAGCTGAGGGAACACTGCACTTTCAACGCAAGACATGCAGTCGGTCAAGGAATTATCCGTAGACGCATAAACGATGATGACCAACTTCTTGATTTATTACAAGAAGATCCGTCTTTAAGTGTGCGAAGAATTGCATTACGTACTGGAATATGTAGAAACCAGGTTTGGAGAATAATAAGAAGGGCTCGCTTACATCCATATCACCATCAAAGAGTTCAAGCTCTAGGTAATGATTTTGAAGCTCGTTTAAAATTTTGTTATTGGGTACAAAATAATCAAAACCTACCGTATATTTTATGGACCGATTAAGCTTCTTTCACACGAGGTGGTATCAATAATTATAAAGATTTTCATGAATGGGCTGCAGAATATCTTCATTTAAGAATACGCTCGCATTTTGAACATAGATTTAGTGTTAATACGACAGCTGATATTCTTAACGATCGTCTGATTGGACTATTTGAACTGCCACACCGTTTGAATGGTGCGAATTACCAATATTTTCTAGAAAACTCTTTGCCCTTATTACTGGAAGATGTGCCATTAAATATTATACGTGCAATGTAGTATCAACACGATGAGACACCAACACATCAATGTCTTCGTGTTAGAGCTTGGCTTAGTGCACATTTACCGGGAAGATGAATTGGAGTAGGAGGACCCGTAGTATAGCCACCGCGTTCGCCGGACCTGACTCCATTAGATTTTTATCTTTGAAGTCACATGAAGCAGATTGTTTATGCAACTGAAGTGCACACGATAGAAGAATTACGCCAAAGAATACAGCAGGCTGCCGATATTATCAGGAATAACCCAACAACCATATTAAGAACGCAGCGATCTCTTCTGCGACGTGCGGCTTTGTGTATCGAACACAGTGAAGATAATTTTGAACATTTCTTGTAAATAAAATAACAAAAATGTATTAAAAAAAAGATTTATTTCATAAAATTTATAAAATTTGTTGAACTAAAACGATAGCCACATAAATTATGAAATAAACAATAACGGTTACGTTTAGGACATATATTTATATGGACTTTTCGATTCTAAATAAGTTCTGGAATTCATCTTTGAAATATTTCCGGTACGTTGTGGGACACCCTGCATAATGCATGTGAGGATGGGTTTAATATAATTTTCATAAATGGGATGTTACAAATCGCTGCTAACATCACCACTTTTACACTGAATGACCTCATTATAATGCTAGCAAAATCTTAATACTCCTGATTGATTATGAGTAATTATTATTTAGTGTTTTTATAGACTGAATGTTTCCCAAACTAGATGACATTCTGTGGTCTTAATTTCATTGATTGCTGACCTATTGGCATGGAAAGCTTTTATAATATGTAAATATTACTACAGAAATAACAGTCTCTACATCTTTCTTCTTTTCTATTTCCTGAAGACATTACCACATTAATTTTTGTATAATTTTTTTAAATGATTCCCTTAATTATGCGGGTTATAAATTAAGGCCGCTATAATAACGTTTTCAATTCGGAATATAACATCTATTTACTCACTGAACTGAATATTTTACTGAAGATAAATTTTAAGTTGGCCCTAAATATTTAGAATTTAAAGTCTAGAAGGTTTTCAGAATGTAAATGAGATTCTTTCAAAATTTTAAATTTTTAGGATTTTTTTGTTCGATCGTAGGGAACATGAAGGTCTGAAAAAGTGTCTTTTTTGAGTGAGATTCAATTCTGCAAGGATCCGAAACATAATCAAATTAAAGTAAATATTTAAACAGTTTTTAGGAAGATAATAATTGGAACACGAAAAATAGTTTTTTTAGACTACACAAGTATAAATTTTGAAATATGGGTGTATACCTATATTGCTCATCGCTGAAATAATCCATTGGTTTCATTTTAACTATTGCACTATTTTCTGTCTCATTAGAATTTGTATCGTTAAACCTAAAATCGCTATTTTATAGTGTAGATAGATTAATTACGTGGAAGTTTGTTTCTACCCTTTAACGCTGCGGGTTCTTGGGCCTATTCTGCATCTTCTTCTGGCGCTAGTCGGTGTCAAGTAGAAACATCCCCTTTATCAGATCCAAGAGTTTGTTAATCAGACTAGCTAGCAGTTGTATCTCAAAGATTTGTATTCTTCTGCGACCTAGGGCTTCGCATTTCTAATATGATATGGGAGGCTGTTTCTACTTCCTCGCCACATATCCTGTGCGTTGTAAAGACGTTGTCTGAAGTGCAATTCCCCTTTAGGTGTCCTATCACTTATCCAATTTCAGTCCTACTGAGTTGTAAGACTGATTTTGTAAGCTTATTGGGATGGTTGTCCATCATAGTGCCATAGTCTCCAGTGTTCCGAATATTTGATTAAAGTCCATTCTGCTCCTCTCACTGTCCTTTCACTTAGGCCGACCACAGGTTCAAGCTCTGTGAATGGTGTTTCAGATCCTTGCTTTGCTAGTTTATCTGCGTTTTCATTTCCTTCTATGCCTCTGTGTCCCGGCACCCACGCAATTTTACCTTGTTAGAGTTTGCGAGTATTAGGCTACAAAGGCAGCTCCAGACAAGCTTTTACTTGATTTGGTTCGAATTCAGCGCTTTCAAAGCTGCCTGACTGGCAGAGATAATAAGGATAATGTTGTTCGTAGAACCCCTTCTTATGTTTTCTTCTACTGGTGTTAAAATTGCATAGGTTTCTGCTTGAAATGTTGTGATAGTTCGACCCAAAGATATGTGGATACCATGATACTAAGACTAGTATCTTAGTATCATGTGTGGGTACTATATCTTGGTTTACTATATTATACTTCAGCTCCGGTTTCGTTATGTGTGTGTGAACCGCCTGTATACAATACTAAGCTTTTTTACAAGTGTGATGGTTCCCCTTGTTGGCATTCTTCACGATTCATCCATACTTCCAATTTTTATATGTAGTTGTAAGAAACTTTTTGAATGAGTCTTTCACTAGTTCTAGTAATATGTTAAAAGTCAATTAATCGCTGTATAAATTTAACTGTTTATATTATGTCAAGTTGAAGGAACCTAATTTTAATAAAAACATATCTAACAGTTGAGAACAATGGGAAAGTCAAGCGAAGTCCTTCACCAATTATTTAAGAGGATAATGTTAATAACTTTGGTACTGTTTAAAGTTCACCAGAATGTGTCTGCATTATTTCTATTCTTAAGTGTCAATAGAATTTCGGGTTAGCTCATTGTTAAACTGACAATGCATTTACTGAGACCTACTTTACACATTATATAATATAAATGTTTAAGCAGCGAACTGTGAATCATTTAACTAATAATGAAAGTTTTGTTAGCAATACCGCCAAGTTAATTACATCGATGGTTATCTGGTTAAAGACAATAATTCGCAATGCTATGAATAAATAAGCACAGCATGGAAATCAGATGCAGTTACAAAATTGTTAGTGTTATGGCTATTGTTTAACATTTCTGGTAAACGGCGTACCTAACGCCTATGCCCTATTGTTCTTGGGCAGCTAAAAATTCTAATACAAATTGAATATACCGTAGAAAGTTAACGTATATAGGTTACAGCTCTTTTAGGGAACTGCTGTATCTGATCAGCTGTACGGAAAACATGCGCAAATAACATGTTAATAAGGCCCAACCATGGAGCCAAACAACAAAGCCAGCTCTGCTTCATATAGACGTTTTACTTAGGAAGTCTGAGCTGTTATCAGTGGAAAGTTGTGTTTTTTTAATCTAAATTGGCTTCATTAACAAGTTTACCTTTCTAGACGATTAGTTTGTAGGCCATTAGAATATCATGAAATTAATTAGACATACTTTTTAGTTATGCTCATTTAGGTCTGAATAGTAAATGAGTACATTAACACAGGAGTCCGTTTTATGATTGTTTCCCCTTATTTGGACAAACGCAAATTAATTTTTTGTAGCAAAACTAGGCTACCTTTACAAGTTGGGCATTTACTACTTCTGGAAATATTCGAGCCACACCATGAATTTTTCACATTTTTACGGAGATCCGTAAAAATCAACAGAACTAATTTATATACAGTATAAGTTCAAAGCGTGGACATACCCATAAAGACAATATGCTTAAAAAGCAACATCTATTGCATTTTTGCACACAGTATAAGCTTCATTTTCCCTATGTTGGAAGTAAATTTCCGCTTCCGGTTTTAAAAGGAAGTAATCCAAATTTAAAAATTCTAGTGGTACTATGCTACCAACAGCTGCCTTCTTGTAATTTTTATTCTGTATGAAAGGAAACCTAGGGACAGAGCCCCATGCATGAACCTAAGTACAAATCAAAAGTGTTAAACACACTACGTTACACCCTCCCCCCCCCCCAACAATTTATATACTTATAAATCACAGTAGAAGCTCAAATGGAACCTTGTTAACAATCTGACAATAATGTTCGGTACTTTAAAAGTCCATAGAAATAATCTTATTTTTTAAATAAGTTTATAATAATATTCCGGGGTATAAAATCCAGGTATCTCTGTGGCTATTCGACGGGTCATCTTCTTTCCAGCTATCTATTTGTGAATTAAGTACTGGCGAACTTTTCTTACATAATGTAGTGGCGCTCCGTCTTGCTGAAACCATATTCTAGCATTTAAAAATGTAGATCTAATTTCTAAAGTAAGCGCCCTAAAATTCAAGAAATATTGACAATAGAAATTTTGAATTTTAACAATTACGCTATTCTTACTCTGGTCGCTTTATTTCCTATGAAGACACGAACATTCCAGACACATGAATATACCTTTCTTTCCATTCATGTATACTACCGTTCCCTTCCTACATTTTGTAGAGCAAATAATTTAAAATTAACCAAAACATTATATTTTGTTCTGGTTTTCTTAACAATTTTTGCAATTTTCTCTAAAATTTCAAACACTTTGTTCATAAACCTCTATTTTGTTACAGGCAAATGTCAATAACACTGGATAATATAGCAACACTTTAGCGAAAGGATACAAGACAAGATGGAAGTAGTGGCAGCAACCCCAAATAGCAATGGTGTGCCACCATTCCACAACCATGACGTGCGCGAATGGTCAAGGATCGACAGCCTCACCGGGGTCCTGGAAAGAGCCCGGCTCGAGACTGACCATTGGGCAGCGAACACGAGTACTTCTTCTCATAAGTACGGCAAGGTAAGGGAGAAATTGGTTCTGTGACACATTTCCAAGTCATTGTGATAGTGTGTATAGTAATCTAAAGTAAATTTTCCTGAACGTTTGGTTTTAATGGTATACAGGCTAGTTACGTAAAGCGCCTCCACCAAAATGTCCCATTTTTAGAATATTTAGCGGTCCCGTATTAAGATTTACAATAAATATTCAATACATACAGCAATGCATAAATCTTGTATACTGTAATATTTGTGGTTGCTGATAACATTACAATAATTTGAACTAATTTATAAAATTCTCCAAGAAGTTTTGAAAAATCTTTTAATGGAATGATATTGTAAAATATTGAACAGAACAGTAATTAATCGATATTTAGCTACAATAATAATTAGAAGTTAAGATAACACATTTAAAAATCAGCAGTTTTTGCTTGCTTTGGTTTTGGAAATGTGGTGTGACAACCACTGACTGCTTGCACGTTTCGACTCAATAATAAAAGAATATACCCAAGTTTCATCAGTTGTCACAATTGAGACCAACATTCAACTCATTCTTTCTTAGATCGCTGCAGTAAAGAAGAAGTGATTTGCAAACGATTCGCCACTTCTGACACAAATGTGTAAATATTGTTTAATTTGTTAAGGGCATTACATTTTTCTTCATTATCACGGTTATTCGAACTTGTTATTCGTCGTACATGAGGCTCATTTTCTACCCGAATTCTTCCGTCTCTAAAACATTTCGACACTCACACACCCGACAGTCTTGTAAGAATTTCAGTCGAATTTACGTTTTCGTTCGTAAAAATTTAATTATTATGACCTGATTCACACTACAATGAACAGATCTTTCCGACATCATAACTATAAATGTCAAAATAATATTACAGATTGCTATAAATATGTCAACAAGAGTCCAATCCAATATTTAAATAATCTAATATTTGGAAGTGTCTCCAGATGGGGTTTCTTCCTGTTTCCTGTTTAAATTTGAATACTTCTTGTACTTGAAATTAAATCAAACCACCGTCTTCTTCTCCATCATCAATCGATATCAAAAATTGTATGTAACAGTTTCCAAATATATTAAAACCACCCACTTTTATTTAATTTGCCAACTGAAAAAAAATCAAGATCATTATTATAGACCTAAACGTACATTTGACTTCATAGATATTAATTTGGACTTTATTCGGAAAACGATCATGTAACATAGAATGTTATACTTAAAACAGTTTTAAACTGTGGTTTTCCTATTTAGAATGAGAAATGTATGTCAAGCTGTATTCCATATTTACTTACACCATCGTTTCAGTATCAGTATTATCTGCGTACGATTACGTGTTAAGCGTCCGGTGCATCCACGATAATTTTTGTGTAACTTATACATTATTAACACAATTTTTGTTTCAATGTTGAATCAAGCGAAGGCACTGCTATCAGATAAACTCGCTTGTGAAGTTTGAGACTCATGTTATCACTGTACACGTCCACGAATATTGATAGCAGCAGTACATCTTGTCGTAAATGATAAGCTCAAGGTACAAATTTTGAATGATAGATTACAAAACTGTATTGTCGTCCATAAATGCCGCAAAATACTTGCGAATGGGGCTATCAAAAAGTCTTCAAATTAGGGTTGGCTGTGAGTGCCATAAGACATGTCGTAGCTCTCATGTTACGTACCGGCCGTACCTTGTGTTTATTTCTTCTAATATAAACACAAGCAAAGTGAACTTAACCTCAAAGCGTATCTCCTCGCAATAAAATGCATTTTAAAAAGTAAACAAATTACAACAACCAGATTAAACAGATATTGACGGGCGAATAAATTATTTTATTTTGATTGTTGTTGTTTAAATTCGCATTTGTTTATAGTTTCATCTCAGACATGCAAAAAATTTGTATAGCCCTCCCTAATTTAAAAACTTTTTGTTTAGGGTTACATAGTACAGCAGGACGGGCGGTGATAGCTTACGTGATGGTATTTCCGACTTACAATTTGAGAACTAATACAAATACTACCATAGGGGTTTTTTTAAATTTTATTGTTGATATAAATACTTGGGTATACTATATCAGCTTCTCAGACTAAAAGTACCAATACATTGAAATAAATTATAACACTATAGAGGGTGTATTAAAACGTGCGGCTAACAATTACACCACGCAATTATACGTTGAAAAAGAAGCAAAAAATTCTAACCCCAATTTGGTCTTAGACGAAGAGTCGTATAATGATGAGCACTTATTTTTTTTTAATTTGAGAACGCTGTACAAATTATAGCTAAGAGACATGCATTTAGTTACCCTTGGTCGTATATGTCTGAGAATCTGCAATTAAATCAAGTACGTGTTCATGTTTCTCATGGATATCCTCTAAAATTATTGAAATAATTTACAACTCAAGACTGAATACGTTTTATTTAAATTTAACTCCTTTCTTGGTTAAAACAGCTGTTCAAAATGAGCACGTGCAACTTCTAAACATTTGATACACCGAATAATAATGTTTGGTATTAGATTTTGCAGCATGTTACGATTTTTTATTTCTCTAACTGTATTATTTATCCGTTCAATAAGTTGTTCTTCGGTTTCAATTTCTACTTCATAAACAAGAAATTTTAAAATGCCCCAAAAGAAAAAATCTAGGACAATTATGTCGGGACTTCTTGCGGGTCATGATATCGGAGCATTGCGCCCGATCCACCGCTCTGGAAAATTTTGGTTTAACCAATCCCTAGTTTGAAGCCCTCAATGGGCTGGAGCTCCATATAACTGAGGCCACATGTCTCTCCTGACAAGTAACGGTACTTCCTCCAATAATCCCGTAAAAAATAGATAAAATTTGCGGCGTTTAATCGACGAGGCAAAATGTGTGGCCCTATTAGTCTATTTCCGATAATTCCAGCCCATGGATTGACGCTGAATCTAAACTGGTGATTAGTTTGATGCAAGACATGAGGGTTTTCATCGGCGAAGTGGTGCATATTGTGCATATTAAACATTCCGTTACCAATAAATGTGGCTTCATCCGTCCATAACATGTTTTCAATGAAAGCCTGGTTGACTACTTGTTGCCATAATAGCCATCTTCAAAACTATATCCGTCGCGGATAATCTTCCGGAAGCAATCCAGGGACTCGTTGGAAGTGGAACGGATGTAAGAAATTTTCTCTTAACACTCGATGTACAGCTATATGGCTAATATCAAGTCTTCGAGCTATAGAACGGGTACTTTGTCGAGATTCGTCTTCAAATACCTGTAAGATGTTCTCTTCTATTTCGGGTTGTAATACATGTCGTGGTCTTCCACCAACTTCCTGCACAGGTTCCATTCTTCCTGTTTCTCTTAAGCACTGATGTAGTCTTTGAATAATATGAGTATTAGGATGTCTCCTGTGTACATAACGTTCGGCATATAAATTTGAAGCTCGATGAAAATTACCGCCACATTCGCCTTTTTTTTTTTTTTTTAATATTTATTAGCTGGCTCTGTATAACAAATACAATACACGGCTTTGTTACAATAACCATAACTACATAACATAGGAGTAGAGCAAGGGTTATGTGAATTATTCACACCTCAGTCTTAATATATGTTACCGAATATAATTTAGGTTAATTAATTAATTTAAATCAAGTCTTGTGGAAGCTTACGCTTCAAGCGGGTATGTATCCCTTTTTGACCAAGATTTAGTTTTGTAGCACTTTCACAGTGAACTATGTTTTCAAAAAACTTTGTGGTGAGCTTCTTGATGAAGTCAGCTATTGGTGGGATCTGCAATTCGTTATGTATTTGTGTATTACGCACGAACCACGGACACTTGATCGCGAGTCTTAACACTTTATTTTGCATAGTCTGGAGTTTCTTGAGTGAAGTCTTGGATGTATTGGACCATACTGGGCATGCATAAGTTAGAATTGGGCGGAGTATTGTTTTATAAAGAAGTACAGCACACTCAGCTCGAAGGAAAGATTGTCGATTAATTAGTGGGTATAGAATTGCTAGTCTAGAGTGGCACTCATTCAGTTTTTTATTTATATGGAATCCCCAGCTTAGTCTCGAATCCAAATAAACACCCAGATATTTTATTGCCGAGTCTTTGGGGTTCCAACAAATGTCATAGTTATCTATTTTAATTATTGGAAGAATAGTATAACGTTTAAAGGTGAACATTTTTGCTTGGCATTTTTGTGGATTAATTTTGATTCTCCATTTATGAAACCATTTGCTCGTCACGGTTATGGCACTTTGTAGTTGTTCTATAGCGTTTTGAGGTGAATCACTCTGAGATATTATGGCCGTATCATCAGCATACATGGCCGGGATTGTGTTAATTACAGAGGGGAGGTCATGTACATATATGTTGAACAGGGTTGGTCCCAGTAAGCTTCCTTGAGGTACCCCAGCTTTAATAGACTTAGTGCTGGAAAAGGTTGCTTGAATTCTTATCCGGAATGTTCTATTTCTTAGGAAAGAGCTTAGTATCTTTGTTAAGTAGGTTGGTATATTTAATTCAATCAGTTTATATAAGAGCCCTTCTTGCCAGACCTTATCAAAGGCTCTTTCCAGGTCCATGAACATGATAGCAGTATACTTCTTATCTTCAAACCCCTTCTCTATTGTCTCGGTAATTCGTAACAGTTGATGCGCTGTTGAATGAGATTGTCGGAATCCAAATTGATGGGGGGGAATCACGTCTTTTTCAAATATATCTTCTTGGAGCCGGGAGAGGATTGTCTTCTCGAGAAGTTTAGCTAGTGTTGATAGTAAGCTTATTGGTCTATAGCTGTCAGGGTCGTGCTTATTTTTCCCTGTTTTATAAATAGGGAGTATATCGGCTGTTCTCCAGTTAGCAGGAAAGTATCCTAATCTCATAGAGGCATTAAAAATTGTCGCTAAATAAGCCATTGCCTTTTTTGTTAACTGCTTTAAAATTTCATTTGTTATTAAGTCAGGACCTGGAAACTTACGCTTTGGGAGGCATTTTATATAGCTCTTGAGTTCTGGGACGGTAACTGGAATTATTTCCTCTACAGTTTGTGCTTGTAGATAAGCGACTCTATTTGTTACTTCGTTTATGTGGAGGTCATCGTTATCTTCCATATTAGGGGTGAATACCTGTTCCATATGTGTTGCTAGTAATTCTGCTCTTTCCTCTTCCGTGCTAAAGCTTACGTTGTTCGATTTTAGTGGATATACAACGTTCGGCTGTCTCAATAGACGTTTGGTAGCCCTCCACAAGTTGGGATCTGAGGGGTGGATCTCCTCAAGATAACTATTGTATCTTTGTATTCTTATTTTATCTAATTCCAGCTTAATTATATGGTTTAGGCGATTATATAAAGTTTTGAGATATATCATATCATATCTGTACTTATAATATTCCTTGTCCTTTCTACTCGTCACAAATTGTTTCTATCCCCAAAATTTGTGGCTGCAAATGCAACCCTAGAAACGTCTATTACATAAGGCACATGTTTATATTAAGAGATCCAAAAAAAGCTGATCTCCAGCGGGCTGTGGAATGAAAAGTAACGTCTTTACTAGACTAAAGGAATGTTTATGATGTCAGATAAATTAGTTATCTTTTTTTTATACGAATCTGACAGATTGTTAAAATTATTTTTAATACATTTCAAAGAGCATTCATTATTGAATGTTACTTTCGGAATGGCTTTCAAGTGGACGGATAATGGACCTATTCGATTCCTCCTTGTTTTGTGCAATTCCGAGAGCGGTGTGCCAATCAAATTATTAAATACCGAAAATTTTATGCTTTGGTTAAGAATTTAGTCAGCAATTTTCGAGAAACTGGAAGTGTTGGAAGGAAAGAAGGGTCTGGTAGGCCAAAGAAGATAGTACCTGCTTTAATTGAAACTGTAAGACAACGAATTGACGAAGCTCCAAAAACACCAATTAGACATTTATGCCAGGAAGTTGATGATTTAAGATACGGTACATGCCACAGAAATTTGAGACAAGCTTTGTATCTGCGTCCTTACCGATTTATTTCCGGTCAGAAGCTTTTAGAACAGAATTATCCAAAAAGAGTTTAGTTTTGTCGTTGGTTTTTGGATAATCTCAATGATGAGCAGTTAAATTTAACCTTTTTTACCGACGAAGCCTGGTTTTACCATAATGGTATCGTAATTCACAGAATATGCGGATTTGGAGTAGCGAGAATTTACACGTTACAATAAAGCTCTCCTTCATCCACAGAAAATAGGAGTCTGGGTTGGAATGAGGCGTCGTAAGTTAGTTGGGCCAATATTTTTCGAAGGCACTCTAACTGCGGCAAGGTACAGGAACGAATTATTGCAACCTTTCTTAAATGAACTTCACGATGATGAGTTACGGGATGGTTTTTGCAACAGGATGGCGCAACAGCTCATGGAGCTGCAGATATAATTAATTTTTTACTCGAATATTTTGATGGCCGAATCATTAGTAGGAATACTGCAACATCCTGGCCCCCTCGCTCTGTGATATTACTGTTTTGGACTTTTTTTCTATGGCCCTATTTGAAAAACACCATTTTTAAAACTCCAAGTAATGTATTAAACGAACTGAAACTTAGAATTGAAGAAAACTGTCAAAAAATTCACAACTCACCTCAATTATTACAAAATGTTTTTGAAAGTATGAAACGACGAGTTCAGAAATGTTTGGAGGAAGAAGGCAGACATTTTCAACATTTGTGGTGATTATTACATTAGTTCAGGTTTATTCATTTCTTTTATTGTTGCTCAATAAAAGATTTCTGCTCCTAAAAATGACGTTTCATTATTATTTAATTCCAGCTAACACAACCTAACCTGAAATTGACATTCCATTAGTCTAGAAAAGACGTGACTGTTCATTCCACAGCCCGCTGGGGATCAGCTTTTTTTGGATCTCTTTATATGTATGTTTTTAGGTTACGTTACGTTAACAGCCTTTTTTCATCCCACTGCTGGGTATCGAGCTCTTTTATGCCACATGCCACTACTCCAGGCTAAGGTATTACCACAGTTTAACATCGAATCTGGAATTCCAGAGAAACCTTAGGAATTACGACCACGGCCAAAGCCGGATTGGAGAATTGCGTGTGGTGGGTTGCAGCACAATATTTTTCTACGCTACCGGATAATGCTAGAGAATCGTACTCAAGCCATAATCGACGTATTTTCTAGAAAGCTCTGCTAACTAGGCTACCACCACATATGTCTGAGATCAATCCGATCGATGTAGTACTTCGCACAAAAACCTGCATAGTTTTAGATTACTCTAATAGAAAACACAAGGCTGCAAATATTTCTGAAAGGTATTAATATCTACTACATACTAGTACTAGTGTATATGACAATTTTGGATGCGCGTATTCTACTAATTTTTAACTCAAAAATATAAACAAAATGTAACTTCTAGCGACTTATTTCTACATCTCTGGATGATGTGATATAACTTAGTGAACGTAGGTAGTCCGTGAAATACCGAATCATATCAAATATTGAGTAAGCTATTAAATACACATGGAAATCGATTTATAAAGACAATGACACGCTCTTTTATATCTTCGATTATCAGGCAACCTACAAGTGTCTGTTATGAAGTCGTGAATTGATTAGCAGAGGAAATAAATTCTCTATTAGAAATCGAAGTTTCCACTTTGATCATCAAACTTAAAATTAAAAACTTTCGTGTATAACTTTCCTGAGTCTTGATCCCTAAGGAATGTGCCATTACCACAAAATACCAGGTGATTAGGAAATGAGGTAACAGTTTCCAACTTTTTTGTTTTTAAACCTATTATGTTCAAATATTAAACTAAAATAACCTTATTTGTACTTACGGTTTCGCTGATTCAATTATTTATTGTTAAATACGACCGCCTTTTTGGATAATTTTATTCTTTGTATAATTTTCAATACATTGTCTAAAATGGCCAAAACATTCAATTCTTTAGAAAAAAATTTAAATGTCCTTTATGATATGCATAATTACTTTCTTCAAGTTTGCTTTGAAAACTGAAGCACAATAAACTTTATGTGTTGTTTCTCATTAATTTGTTTCAGAACTTTATTGCGGCAAAAACATAATTAATAAAATTAAAAAAGAGAAGTTATTAATTCTTAAACGTCCATAACTTGTTTTTTAAATTCCCCTGTTTTATTACACTTTTTAAATTGTCATTGTATTTGCTTTAATTTAATACCAATAACATACCTGATT